>JAZBGX010000122.1:12141-39179 GCA_037414775.1 Zonitis immaculata
ATATATATAAAGGAATCATTGCTTTCGTTTATTTTATACAATTCGCGACCACAAGCACGAACTTTTGTATTATTTATCGTAACGTTAGATTTGTCTTTATCACGTACTTTCTATATCTACGTATTTATTCTGTATATAATTTTCGTGGATGGCATTGCAATGATAGGGCACGTTTTCGACTATTCCGCATTTTACACTTTTACTTAAATTATAATTCTAACCCGGAAAATGAGTTTCTCTCAAATATTTTCCAAAAAAAAAATAATTTTAATACTATTTCTGTTTTATCAGAAAACTATAAAATAATAATGTTTATTTTTATTTTGATGGATTAATTAATGAATTTCAGAGCTTGGATTATTCAGTTGTTTGGCCAAAATTAATTGTCATAGTATTCAGTTTAAATTAGAAAGGGTGCGTCGTTTATTATGCAAGTTGGAACGTTACTTCGAATTTCATTAAAATTTCATCACAATTTCTCGTTTGATGTAAACTAAAATTGTTGATAATAAATTTCCTTGGATAAATTTATAATAAACGCTTTATTATTATTATTATTATTATGGCATTGTTCTTCATTCAAAATCATTACTTTATTTGTTGAAGATTACAGCGCTTAAAATTGTTTAAATTTCGCTTTAAAATCAATTACTACTAGCAAGCTGCTTGTTATAAATTAGATAATTTGAACATCACACACTATTAATGGTAGAGACTTTCTTTCATTTCCTTGGAAAAAAATGTTTCTTTAGTTCTCAAGATAACGGCCAAAATACAACAAAAAACAAGGCTAATTTTGTAGCTTTTGTTCTATAATTGTGGCCCGTTAGAAAATTATCGTCCATTTCCCATGTACAATCACATTCTTATTATTATAAATGTAGTAGTTAAACGGCATTATTTCTTGTGTTTTTCTTCTTTTTTATTTTTTTCTTCTGTTTATTCACCCATTTAACACCTGACGTGATTGGAACATTGCCCCACATTACACCTCCAAATTATAATTTCCAGCACTATATTTTGTTGGTTTTGTTTTTTGGAGGCATTTATAAAACAATTTACCATATGTTGTGGTTTTTATTGTTTTTGTTATTGGTTATAGTTTGGAATTTTAATCAAATTACGATTGCCGTACATATTTTTTGAATATGAAGTAATATTCTGTTAAATAATTACCATTTCACTTTTTGTTGACAATTTTAGCGATGCTTCTTCAATAATCAATGAAATATGTTGGATATTTCAAAATACAGTAATATCGTTATCATTTCGTATATAATGTACCGTATATGTAGTTAACGTTTTATGTATTTATCAGGGGAAACAATTTGGTTTTGATTCAACGGATTTTGTGCTATCAGTTTGACGACGTAGCAAAAATTTCACTCTAAACTTCACCTATATTGAAATAAAAAAATATATATATATATAGGAAAACAAAAAAAAAAACACTAGCGGAAAATTAAATGGTAGATTTTATTATTAAAATTTTCTTATGAATCATAAAATAAGCACAAGAAAATGAAATATATATGCATAAAAAAAATTATATAAGCAAGAGTATTGTAATAAAATATTAAGTTTTAATTAGAACTAGAATAGTATTACAAAAGGAATATAATACAGTAGGTCCTCTCTTGGGCGGACAATAAGTCTCTTGAGCAGACACTGTTATTTCTCCTAAAAGTGTCCGGTCCAAGAGAAATTTTCGCTTAATTGTAATTGGCAACGTAGACAGTTCTAAGTCGTTTTCTCGAAATATCAACAACCCTCGTTTCATTTATTTTGAGGACAATTCTTGAATTCGGAAATTCCCAACAGAAGATGAAACTACAGAGATATATTAAATTTGTATATAGGTATTTTTCTTCTGAGTAAAGTAAAAAAAAAAACAAAAGAAGGAAAGATCGTAAACAGTTTCTGTTCATTCAGAGGATAGTTTGGCACTATCACGTCCGCCAATTTAGAAAATCTTGACAATAAAAACTGTAGATAACGCACTTTAAAGTTTCCAATAAAATAACATCAATTTTCAATTACTCACGCTAATAATCTGTTAATCTATTTTTGCTTATCCTCTTTCTCAATTCATTGCAGGACACGGTTATCAGCAAACATTTTGCATTGTTGGTCAACAGTTGAATTAAACTGACTGTGTCAGGCCTGACACTCCAAATTGCATGCGTGCACTTCGTTGAACTTACCTATAGCAATGTAGGCAACAATTATAACGATTTCTTGACCCGAACTCAAACGTTTTGAAGTGATAAGTCAAATTTTGGAATGAAACGACTCAGTTGTGTTTTTCATTTAATTGCCTGAGAATCGTTTGAGATATCTTCATTCAAGTAGAAAGTTGGAGAGTGGAGAGCGCTCGCACACCTACCTTATGCTCGTTTGCTTTCGACTTCGTATTATTTGAAAATATTTGGAACAGAACTCTATTACATTGTTATACATCAACCTTTAACATTGTGTGGCTAATTGTAAGAGGAAATTTCCTTGAGAAAATAATAAGTCTGCTCATGGGAGGTGTCTGTTAACTGTATTTCCATAATAATACTGGCAAAAAATAATTTTTATCATCCAAATTTTATAAATTTTTTTGAAATAACTCGTGACTGTTTTATTATATCTGGAGCAAAAATATTTCAAAAATCAGTGACCTGACCTGACTGTTCTCAACCTGGCGCTTTGCCCTTAAATAGCAAAAGTTTATTGGCATTTTCCTTCCAAATTTCAAATATAAATTTAAGCAAAATATAAACGCATCGAATATATAATTGGAGAGAATCATTATTATGTTTGTTTTGTTTTGTTGAAGATTCGAAGCACAGAAATATATTAGGGGAAAAGCACCTGAAATTACAAAGAAAATGAAAACAATAACAAAATTTTGTTTCCACAAAACAAAACAGTATTCAAATTTACCGTTATAGAATAATAATACTAATAATAATAATACAATTTTTTAATAAATGCTCCAATGAAAGATGAATATTTAATTGAAAAACAACAAAAGAAATTATACATTATCGTTTGTAATAATAAAAAAAATGTATGTACAGTACCGTCCAAAAGTTTGGAAGCAGCAAGGTAAAATCAAATAAAACAAAACAGATCCAGCAATTATTTTTAGAATTATGATAATGTAATTAATAATAATTTTATTGATATAAAATTGGAAAATGGAAAATATAAAAATCCAACTTACAATATGAACATTGAAGCGTTCTAATAAATAATTTCTTAAAATAATCTCCATCTAACTTATTCCATTTGCCAATGATTACCACAAATGTTCTGAGCTCGTAGGAGATTGATTTTTCACCCTTCTATCGAGCTCATACCAAACAAGTTCAATGGGAGATAAATCAGGCGATTGAGATGGCCAATGCATGATTTTTGAATTGTTTTTTCTGTCTCAAAAGGTATGACAGCTTTGACGAATGTTGAGAATCCTTATCCTGTTGAAAAATGAACTCTGAACCAATGAGATTCAGTCCACTGGGTATTGCAGAATTCTCCAGAATTGTCGAATAGCCTTTAAAAACTGATGTTCTCCCAAATATTTGAACAAAGTGTATGGACATCGTTAATGTTTTATCTCCAGTAATTGATTCGGAATATTTTATTCCCTATCATGAAAGAAAATAATCAATTTTTTTCGGCTTTAGTTGTAATTATAGTTTTCGCAATTATTCGATATTTATCCGAGAAAAAAATTACCATCAATGAGATGATGAATTATTTTATTATTGATTTTGATGGTTGGAAGTTTATTTTATCGTAAATTCCTTTCATTCGTTTGTATCTTCTAGTTTTATTGTTTTATTTCGGTTGTTAAATTAATATCCCTTGAAAAAAACTAATAAATATTTACAAAGTTGAAATAAATTAATTTATATACAGCAGTCTAACAAATTTAAGACTTGTCTGGTTAAGTTGTTATTGTTGTTGTTGTTATAATATTAAGATAACGTTTTATATACACTTGACTTGTTCTTTTACTTATTTTCGAATCAATTATAAAACGAAAATATTTTAACTGCTATTGGTTATTTTATTGCAATATATGCACGTTGCTGACAATACAAGTATGATTATAATTTAAGTAAATACCATGGTCAGCTCCGCATTAGTTTTATTGATACAATATTCAACATATTAGGGATACAGGAATACTTTCCAACATCAACTTCAAACACATAAACGTTTACGAGGTTATATGGTGTAAATGTTCAGTTCTGGACCGATAGAAATCAATTGGTTTAGCATTAGGAGATCATTCAAATTTTCCAATTTTTTGCCAGGTAAATAATGTTCTAGAGATCGATGGAATTCCCAAGGTGCAATATCGGGTGAGTATGGTGGTTTAGGCAATACCTCTCACATCAATTAATTTTTTCCAGACCTCGCCTCAGGCTATACAGTCTTGCATTATCTTGTTGTAGAGTAACGCCTCTTTTGTCGACAATCACTATGCATTCTTCAATCAAATATTGATTTAATCGAGCCAGTTGTTTACATTAATGCTCTGCATTAACAGTTTTCACTTTGGCACTTTTTTGGGGGTATAAAACCGACTTCGTTGCACTATTTGGCGTTTCATCTGGAGAGAGCCACTGTCTTTGGATAATAATAGAGAACTTATTTTCCATTGTCAGTAATCGAGCGTTCAAAAAACGCTTCTGTATCGTGATGGACCGGCTAGCTCTGTTTCCTCCAGACCCAAACACCTGCTCTGTTCACGTGTTCTTCTATAGTCGACCAAATTGGTTGAAAGTGTTGTATACAGTTCCCTGATTTTTTTACTCAAATTTGCTTCTAACTCCGCCCGTAACATGGCATTGTCTATTGTTGTTAGTCTTCCTGATCTAGAGAGATCAAAATCACCAAATTTAAACTTACAAAATCACTTTTGACACTCAAGAACGTCTATTGTATTTGAATAAATATAGCAAATCTTTTTGCTAGTAACTGTTTCGTATTTCACAGAGCATACAATGCGGATATGTACCTCTTATGCCATTTGACCGGCTATTTTACTATAAATTGCAAAATAGAAGCGACATATAATCATTCAGGAGTGAACAAGTCACTCTAATTTCGAAATATCTTTGGCACGACTTAAAAAGTACACACTGCGCTAATATATGACAAACAAATATCGACATTAGCAGACAATAATTACACAAACTAGCAACTTTGAACACAATTTACCTAATCAGCAACAGAAGCCTTTTGAAACGGTACAATTCATAGGAAATCTAACACTATGTTTTGCTTCAGCCATTAGAACATTTTCAAGCCTCACAACATAAAGTCTTGCATTTTTTTTTCTTATGTTGTTATTTAGTCAGTAGTTGGAGTATATTTTCATTAACAACCTTCATGGGCATAATATATATAGTCAAGTAATTAGTATTACAACGCCTACAACTAAATAATAAGAATCCTGACTTAATCAAGTCACTTCCATTAAGTGACGCCATCTATTGATCAACTGCTGACATATATAATCAAACAATTTCCATATGGAATTTTGAACTGAAGATTTACTTTCTAATAGAGCATAATACCGTTATATTATAATTAAAGATGGTGGCTCTTAGGATTCAAGCAATCTGTTTTTAATTGTGACTGTGTACTAGACAGAGATAGATGTAGATTTAGAGACAATGGTATAGGCACCCTTTGTGGTTGTTTTAGTTATTGTTTGTGATTTAATTCGTAGTTAGCGATGAATGGAATTAAACAACCACTTTCTATTTTTATATATTCGAGAAATAGTCAACCTAAAATTAAATCAAATCCTGAACGATTGTATACCACCGGGCAAGTGCAATAAGATTTTCAATGCTCGCGAATAACATTTCTCCAAAACTATAAAATCTTATGGTTCTAGCTATCTGTTGGTGAATGTCTAGAGCGAGTAACATAGTAGTTGAAGACCAGTTCCGAACTTATTTGTTACTAATTTTCATATTGACACATGCGCATAGATCCGTTCCGAATGCGGTCAGAATTTGATCAGCTGAAACACTTAGTAATATTTATTTATATATGGATTTAATAGCGAAGGCTCAAGCTTTCAATGTAATATTGTGAATCAAACAGAAAAAGTTGAGTGAATGGATGAAACCAAATAGAAATCATATATACGCAGCGAGCATCATAAAGTGGTCGTGGTATATAAACGCATTTTGAGATATCAATTTATTTTTTAAATTTTCAATAATTATAAATGAGAAATCAAAATAGTTATAATTCCACTACTATTATTATTTTTATTTGAATATGAATCGAATTTTCCACCATCGTTAAATAAATTTAAATTTAATCGTATCAACCCTTATCTATAGCGGTTTCATTTTCTAAACAACCCCTCTTCTTTTGCATGCTTTTCATTATCTTTCATGCCATCTCTATTTTGTCTGTACACCCTGCCAATTATTATATAACTTAGTTTGGATAAGAGATACAGAGATATTAGGGAGGGAGAGTCTTTATAATACTTAAAAATTATTCGAATGTTAATAATTATTATCTCGCTATTTATAAATTGTTGAATATATATTAGAATTATCGATCACGTTACTATTTTTTTTTCCAAAAAAAAAAGAGAATTTTATCAAACTCTTAACACATCAATATAGATTTACATAACACGATATCGATATGATTACAGTAATTTTCAATGTTGATTTGTATTTAAGAAATGATGAATGTTCTTCAATTTTATACTCCCACAATTTTGGTGTTCCTTTTTCTTTATTATTATTATTATTATTTTTAGTTTTTGGTCGTACAATATTTATTGAGGTTATTTAAACACAGAGTCGGATCTAGAAATTTCAATTTTTCTTTTTTTCGAAATGAAAACTAGAATTTTCTCAAATTTATAACGATTGATGATTAGAAGGAAAAAAAAACGAATCGTGGGAAAGACTATGATTTTTTTTTATGATTGTTGAATATGGTCATGCTCCTAAAGTACTATAAACTTGTAATTTTGTTTATTATTATTGTTGAACTTTAAATTAGAAAATTAGTTATTATGTGTAAAATTTGGTTTTGTTAGTTTATAATTGTATAACTCATCAGAAGTTGTTAACACACACATACACACAAGTTTAATACGTCTATAAAGAGTCTTATTGTTAGTATACATATATACATATATACGAGGGGTGATCCAATAGTAATAATGATAGACAATATGAAATAAAATGCTTATTAGATGAAATTTAATTTTTCCAACGCATAATTAATAAATATTGATCGTGACTCTACCAAAATACTTCTACAACGGCTATCATCCTGTTACCGTCGTCAAATTTCGTGCCCCAGATAGAATTTGCTGAGATTTAGAGCCGGAAAATAGGACGAGTATTCAAGTCATTGAATGGGAACTATCGCAACCTCGATTTTCTGTTTCAGGTATGTTGTTCTGGTGAAAAAGAACTCCATTTTGCAGTTTGTCTTGATTGCTTACCGTAATCTTTACATTTGGTCAACGTAATAAGTGCTTGTGCTAGTAGCTCCCTTAAATTACTTCGGTGTTGATGAGGACGGACGTTTCCTAGGCATCGATTGCTGTTTAGTTTCAGGATCGAAGTAATAAATTCAGGTCGCTCGTTGATTGTCACAAATCGAATCAAAGATATATCCAAATCCAGCAGATGATATTCAAGATTTGGTCTTGGAATATGGACTCGTTTCTTCTCTTGTTCGGCATTTAGCATTCTGGGTACCATCTGATCTTAGCCAAATGTCTGATGGTCACTCTTACAACAGCTAAAGCTAATAAATATTTTCGCTGGTTTAGGACGTGAATTGTCGTCTTTTGCGATGCTCGTCTTAAAGGGGCACCATATCCCTAGGTCTCCACTAAGTCGGCGGGTATGTCTTCGATCGACTTTTTTTTGATGACGACTCTGACTTCGTTTCCCCTTATTCTCGAGTTAATTCTCTGACTGCTCGTATTCAAATGCTCGTAGTTTAATTAAACGATGTACTTATACTATATTCTTACTTGTAACTAGTCAAGGTTCAAGATTGCTATCCTATATTTTTATAGATTTCTGTGACTACTAGAAATATTCGATTATTTTTACTTTTGGATCCGCCCTCGTATATCGGTATAGGAATATTGGTTTGGCACATAATAAAATAAGCCCATATCTTTACCAGACATCGCTTCTACTATAAGTAAAAGCCCCATATAATGAGTGTTGATAATGTTAAAACCTGAAACGTGTGCGCTATCGACTCTAAATTAATTAACCAATAATAAAACAGGTAAGTATATGAGAGAGAGTAAATGCCGGCAATACATGCAATGTAGCTTTTCGTATATATAAGTCACATTATTAAGTGTCTTATCTTATTATAAGACGTTTTAGATTTCAACCACCACTATACACTATAAATAGATACAAACGAAACATTCATTTAATAATTAGACAATACACACCTATATGTTAGTTGTATAATGTTAGAAACCAACCAATTAGATTTGAAAAGCTATTTATTACAGACAGAGACGGCTCTAAAGCTTTTAAAAATTTTGGTCAAGTTATTTTATTTTTTCCAAAATATTAGTATTTAATTTAAGATTCTCTAAGGTAATTACCAAGTTTTCAGTTTCTCTCTCATTGATTTCTTGTTATAAGATTTTTTTGAAGACAGGATCGGCTCCAAAAATTTCGGTCTATCTTGAATCTATTAAAAAAAAAATTTAGATTTCAAGGACAACAACAAATATAACTACACTTCTATAGAAAGCACCCAATTAATAATTAGACAATATACACCCACCTATTTATATTTATTGATAATAGCCAACCAATTAGATTTGGTGATAAATTCGTAGAAACGATTCTATTAATTAAATTAGATAAGAACGTATAGTTTAGTATAAAATTGGAAGTATTTAATCTATATGGACACACCTTTAAAACAATTGACTAATGTAGAAGATTTATAATCCTCTTGTTATCGTATAAATATATAGAGAGGGTGTGTGTGTGGGAGGGGGTGTGGGTAGAGAAAGTCTCCAATAAATGTCCATTCAACACGAAATCTAAAAGGGTTAAACTCTCAGCTATAGCAACAACACATACACATATACATACGAGTATATAAACAGCTGGAGGGTTTCGTTATAGCTACCATTCAATTTTCATGTTTGCAAGATCGTTAATCACAAATTGAGACAAACTATAATTATTAATATTGATCTATATATGGTTGGAAGATTGAAGTAATTTTCCGGATTTTTTTTTTTTTAATTTAAATTAGAATAATTATATGAAAATAAATCAAATTGTCTATATCTATATATAACGATTTATCACAATGATAGTAGTAATAATTTTAGTACGAAATTTCGCAACCAAACTATAATTCTAAAACAACCCTTACTACAATAATATAACAGCAAACCATTACAAATCGAACTATCATAAATTGCACACCTACAAAATACAACCAAGTCTTATATGTATATACCTATATTTATGTACATTGTACATATATAACGTATTGCACTTTATCTCTATTTAATAATCTCGACATGTTTTTCTCGAAACGGATTAAGGATTGATTCACACCTGCTTATAATTACAACAATTTCAAAGTTGTTGAATAAAAATTTTGTCGTGCTTATAATGTTGAGAAATAAATTACACCTTATATTCTTCAAATAATTCTCCATATATTTACGTTTTAAAAAGAATATATTTATATACCTATAGGTAGTGTGTTAGGTTATCATCATCTATCTTTGCAAATGAAAGTTAAAGGTCGTATATCTCTTCTCTTGTCTCTTATAATTCGTTTAATTTCAATTTAAATTGTTGGAAGTATAAAAATTGACATTCAAATCTTGAATTTACAATAGCTTTTCCATACATTTTTTCTGTTTTCGAATTTTCAACGGAAATTATTGAGAATGATTAATACACAAGATAAATCAAGTACCTGTACCATCATGTTCTGCTCGGTGTCACTCGAGTTTCTATTGTGAAATTGATAACTATAGATTTTATTATCTATTGAATCAGGTCGAAAACTTTTTGGTATATTATTTATCTCTCCCTCGTTCTCGATCTCTTCCTCATCCTCTATTTCTTTCCGTATCTCTCGCTCACTCTCTCTCTCTGTAATTATCACTCTTGCTATCTCTCTCACTATTACTTTGCAATTTTACCTATTTCTCTCGTTTTGTCATATCTTCTCTTCTTATCTCTCTCTCTCTCCCGCCATATCTCCTCTCTCTCGATGTAGCTTCGTCTCCCTCTCCTCTGTCTCACACTCTCGCGCCCTCTCTCTCATTCTCTAATCTCTATCTATGCATCAGGTGCAAAAATGGCGGAGAAAATTTTGTTTCAGAATTTCATGCCTTATCGAATTTAACTATAATGTCCGTTACTTCTAAGACACCTTATATGGATACAAGAATAGCTCATTTAATAATAAAAGATAATCAAATTAACAATACGATTAGCGGTGCTTTGTTAATGATTTGATTATGAAAATTGATTATGAATTAATATAAGTTCAATAAACATTGTTTATTTTTCATAATGAATTTACAATGTTAAACTTTACAATACACTTACGACGTTCTGTGGTTTTCTTGAAAATTGCAATATATTCCGTTATCTAGTTACAATTTTGTTCTGAATAGGTCCGCTTTATTGCCATGATAACTGTCAATTCACACTTGACTAACTGCACATTTCCCTTCCATAGCCATTCATCCTATTTAATGAATGCACATTTAAATTAGGTTCCTGCTTCTTTTTATATTACTGCAACTCGAATGATTATTGCAATAGGGATTTTTCACTATAATGAGATGCTTCCCTATACTCGTTCAAATAACTAACTACTAAAATTTCCTACCCTTTTCTGATAAAAAAATAATAATAATAATAATAAAAAAAATAAACCAAACACAACAAAAAACTAGACGAATTAACCGTTATGTGATTAGATAAAATTGAATGCCTATTATCTGTCTAGAACAAAGCCAGATACGGGCTGATGTTGTAAATTAAACAAGTGGCGCAATTACCACAGAACGATGAGATAAATTGAAAGGCCGGACACGTCCGGAATTGTAATTGGCACCGGACTCACAGACGTCGCTAATTACCATGGATATTACATGTTGACGTATACACATACAGGCACATATTATAAATACACCCTTCGACTTTGTTATGGAATTGATGCGCGAAATTTCGGATATATATGCTTATTGCATTTAATATTATAGCAACAACCCCTATAATCAAACAAAAAATCAAACAATTTTTATTAGTATATACATGTATAGACGTATACGTATGTATAGGGAGCGTAACGAATAAAATTTGAAATTTAATTACATATGGTATATAGAGCAGGCAGTCCTACCTCACTTTCATTATATTAATAAATTATAAATATGCCTTGATCCTTTATTTTTGTCCTGTTGTTTGTTTTACGACAAACCATATTCCACTATATTACAAATTCTGTTACGAATTTAAAGAGAGGATTTTGTTTAATATTTAATATAGAAGGATCTAATAATAGTGCGTTTTATAGTAGTATTTGGGAACGTGATATTTTAAATATAAATTCACCTATTTGACTTGTCAACAATGAAGTGTTAAATATTTTAATGATCGAACTTATCTCTTTGTATCGTAATATATGTTGGTATGGTATTCAATATTAATGTTGTACCATAAAAAATGCTACCTAAACATTTGTAGAAAACAAATACAGAAATCGACAGAAATTTACGTTACAAAAGCAATTACAAGCGATACAAGTAGGGAAAGCGCGGAATAATTGGCGCTATACGTATTGAAAAGCGATAAAGAAATATATTCAATTATCTATAATCATCAATATTTTCCGAACTTTTTGACTTCTGCGACTTGTAGAATGACCTTCGTTGCACGGGTAGCGGTATTCAAAAAGTTCGAAAAATATAAACTTTCAATCAATATCAAAGGAAAAGATTCACTTATGTATTCAACACAGCTTTATTCAAATAAGCAACCAATAATTAACAAACATAAAGTTCTTATCACGTAGATATTAAAAAAGTATTTTAGCCTATGGATTCAGTTGGAAATTTCTTTTTCATTATCGAGTTTTCCAATATTTTTGATCGTTGTTTATTTTAGGTTGCCCTCTTGCGCTGATTATCTCGTCGTGGCTATTCAAGTTGTTGATAAAGCCGGTAGATGGTTGAGAATAGCTTAGATTTTGGTGTAGCTTACATTACCCGAAATGCTTCCTATTTAAATTTATAAAAATCCACAACGTAATTTTATTATTCTCCCCTTTTATGGAAATATATCAAATTAGGTAAAAGATAATTGTTAAATATAATAAAGAATCAGCTAAGTCAATTTCCTTGAATTCACAAAAGAAAATCTTTTTTACTACGTACAGAAAGACACAAAAGATTCACACGTTCGTTACTGTCCTTTCGCTGGTAATGTACGGCCCTGTTAAAATCATGTGAGGTAACTGATAATTACCGAAGACAAACTACGTTGTTACCAGAACCCTGACGCCATCCTCAAGTACTGGCTTTCATTACGATAGTGAGCTGGTTCCAGTTTACTGGCGATAGACCCAATTCTTGCTAGTGGCGAGACATTGTCATTTCTGGTCACACCAACTCCACTAGCAGCAATATTTCCAACACCTTTAGCTTTTTTAATTTGAAATTTCTCAACGACTCGGACAATTACGTTTTAATCAAAACTACCACAACAAATACCACGATGAGTCTGAATTGTTCTGTGAGTAACAGGAACACATACGAATTTGCATCATGTGTCTTTGGAACCTATAGCCCATAAATTTATGTGAATCCTACATGTTTCGTGGAACGTAACCCCCCGCGTAATAATCTAAAATGAGAGTCTAAATTATGATTGATGCAAATGTTACATTGATAACATTACGTGATTGAATCCTTTGAATCAATGCCGCATTTATTGATTTTCTTCTTATGAAGACTGTCGATTGCAATCAAGATATTGTTTTATAATGTGAGTAATAATTCTTGTGATTTTTATGTGACAATACGTTATTGTTATTAAACTGTTAACAAAATAAAATTTGTTTATTGTTTATTATAGTAACACTAACATTATTGGATCGTAAAACTTTTAATTATCTATAAAAACGAACTATAATTCATATTGTGCAATAAAATTTCTGATATATCATATTAACTACTTAACAAATTTTCGAAAATTCTATCAAATATTATTATTGTTGTTGTTATTAAATTATTTATTCGAATGTTTGTTATTGCAAAATTTTATATTTACATCACCAATCAATCATCAAACGTCAAATTAGAGCTTTTCCATTTCCAAATTGAATTTAAACGTTATGTTTACGCGAATAAATGGAAAATTAATGGAAAATGAAATGTTTCCTGAAGCTAAACAATACGGGATTATAAAAAAATACAATTCTATGAATAATCGAAATTTTGATCATTAATATGAATGAATCTAATAGATTACGATCGAATTCTAGATTTATTAGAGAATCGTTGTATTAGTTTAGTGATTTCAAGAGAGCTCTCTCACTAATTAATGTTATAAGTGACTTGAAATGTTTTAAATAGCTTGTTAATAAAACAAGAGCAATTATAATTCAAATAATAATAATAATAATAATAATAATAAGCCTAATGTTTGTACATAATAAAATAAAATGTAATAAAGTGTGAAATTCCACATAAGAGACACATCTGAAATGTTCACACAGACGTTTCTTTTGTCTATATTTGAATAAATGAACAAGCACTTACAAAGTGAGTTGAAACATTGAATAATTGATCAAAGAGACAGAAAGCAAAAAGAGAGATCGTCGCTTGAATTATTAACAATGAGCCTTTTCAATATTTGTTTATTATCATGGATTTTCTACACGCTTTTAAAATATGATGATGGAATTCACATAATTTAGATCAAAGATGGGGGGGAAAAAACATTTTTTCCTTTATTTAAATTCTAACAAGTTCTATTATCAGTTTTTCAATTGAAAATATCTCCAAAGACTATGCTGACACTTCAAAAATAGCATATTACCTCTTTCTGTTGGAGGTTAGTGTTTAGACATCTGCGAGAGAAGAGAAAATACCTCCCTCTCTACTGCAATGCTCTTTGGCAGTCAAAATATACATTCATCTGAGCAAGATATTAAGAGCTTTTACGAAAATATAACACTGCGGACTCTCGAAATTGGAATATCGATGGGACAGAAGTTATGACTGTACAAAAACAAAAAATCACGTTATCACTTCTGTCGAAAGAGAAGCTCTCGTAATTGTCGCTATGAGTAAAAGTGTCCCACCAATATTCGTATTTCCTATGGCCCGGTACATGGATATATTGGTCCAAAGTGGCGCATCTGTGAGAATTATCGATCATTTCAGATGTGAAAAAGCCAATTGCATGATCATGCTTCCTTTCTCTTGCCACTGCTTCCATCGTTTGCAGCCCTCGAATATAAAGGCTTATGGTCCATTGAAAACCTATTTAAACAGACTATAGAATACAATTCAGGTAAAACAATAACAATCTACGACATTCCAGGTATACTGAAAGTCTATTTGCTACTTTCGATGAACCCCAACAAATAAGTGATTTAGAAGCAAGTAGCATACTTGTCGCACGCTAATAAGGATAAATAATAAGAATAAAATGATTGATTTGACTGAATGCAACATAATTTAAGAATATTTTTCAATTTATTTTTTTTCCATTAAATTATTAAATGTAACGTCATCTGTTCGATGGGTGCATCATTCGTCTTTTTTGACACCATTAACCCTTTAATATTGGTCCAAAACACATTAATCAAACCGGCTCAGAGCTTGTGCTGTATTGACAGCATGGATGGATGCTGTATGGTGCAGACTTTTACGCCTTACGTGTTTATAATACATTATTTTATATAGTAGATGAACGAAAAACTACTAGCCACGAGAATTCAATTTTAACAGTTAATTGATTGATTAGAAAAAACAAACAAACGATTTATTTTTTGCTATAAATTATTTGAAGTTTTAAAAATTTTGAATTCAACAAAATAATAATAATAGTAATAGTAAATTATAATGAATGCATCGATAGGGAAAAAAAAGTGGAAAACTTTACTCATTACTTCATTACACATTTTGAGGTTTAATCAACTTAGATAAAAAATCATTCGGAAAATTTGTATTTATGTATACGAATCGTACGAAAATAGTGAATTATATATAAATATATTTGCTTTTTTTTCGCTCCTATATCTCTTGTAAGTTGAGGAAAGGCTTGTATGTGGGGATTCCTGCAGTTTTCTCCAAACTATGTTATGTACGTTTTACACCTGTTGCACCTGTTAGTCTACGACATGAATAAGTAATTTATTCGCAACTTTACACACATACCCTTATACATGTATAGGTTTAGGATTTGAATTCCAATTCTAAAAATAAATATTTTATTAACAATCAAATATAATAATAATAATAATAATAATAATGAAATAAATTCAAAAAATTCTATCAACTCCTTATACTTGATAGCGGTTTTCGCGGATCAACTCTTGAACATGTTCCAAACAATTTTGTCATTTGGGCAGGCGCAGTGACACTTTTAATGTTTCGAATTAATTTTCATATTAACGTATTCGTCCCGAATGCGCTCGGCATTTGATCTTCAAAAACATCTAATTCTATTTATTTAAGATTAGAATCTTTACGAGTTGAAATCAATTCTGTAATAATTTAATTATAGCGTGCTTGAACGAAAATCCGAAACCATTAACGTAAAATATATGTATACACTCTCTAAATTCTAAATCATTACGATATTAATGTTTTAGTGACTAACATTAAGGGTTAAAAGCTATTTAGAGAGCTTCTTATTCGATAGTTACTGCAAAGTTTCGGATCAATCAATATCCGAAAAGTTGTTGTTTTATGGAATATGGAGATTTTTTTTTTTTTTGAATATTAAGAACAAATTTCATTTAATTTTTAATATAGATTGAAAATGTTCGTTTTTATCGACAATTTTCTTGGTTTATGTTCGTTATTTTTGAACGTATATAATATATAAATAGAATCATAAAACAATATTTAAGCTGTATATTCTCTCGGAATTATAATCTAGCTACAACTTTTGAATTTGCTTTGGGATTAAAGTATGAAACTTTCTCAATGTGTTAGAGAGAGAGTACTGAAATAATGTGGATAATAGAGTAAAAGTGTAAGTAACAAAAATTGAGGAAACAACAGAGATAATTAAAGTGAAGAAGAAGAAAAGAAATAATTAAGCAAAAAGTTGAAACACTGAAGCACTAGTAGCAAGAAAAATACGAATACAAGATGAAACATTAAACCAAACAGCAACAACAACAAACATAGTACATTTAGATACTATTGAATATTCACATTTGAGAGGACATGGGCGGAGCTAACTGTTTGAGCCCTCCACATACCATAGCCCAGCGCATTGTTTTTTAAACTGACTACCGCAGTGGGATGCGTTGTGTGGAGGGCTCAATTAGTTAGCTCCACCCATATGACTCTTTTAAAGTTTCATAATTAGGCCTGATTTTGTAGTATGAGTCCAAGCTTAGAAAGCAGGACCAGAAGAGGCGAGTTTTCTAGAGGACGAGTACGAAAAATCGTTTTTTGAAACGAGTGTTTATATTTTGCGATTTTAAAATCAAAAATATCGGCAATACACATTGAGGGAATTTTTTGCAGCCATCTTGTTGTTGATCAAATATACAAATACAGCCAAAATTAATGTGTTTTTATGATTTGAGGTTATATTTGTGCGTATGCCATACGACGCTACCAACCTCAGCTGAATAAATAAAAAAAAAGCGTAACGTACTGAAATCGCGTGCCGTAAAAATCCTCATTATAAAACGCACATAGCGTCCACGATAGAGTCGTTATAGACGTAAAATAGAGAAACAATATTTTGAATTACAAATCTTGTTAAAATGAGATAAAAATCACATCTAAAAGATGACTATATTTTCTTCTTTTAAGGAAAAACTATCTAAATACAGACTGTCCACCCTAATGTGATTGCATCAATTTAGCCCGAAGTAAAAAAAAAATGGAAATTAAGGTAATTAATCCACCATTCAGTATACTTTTTCAATACAGATAGTTTTCTTTCGGACGATTGTTTCGAATATTTTCGTCATTTGACAAGTTGCCTTACGTGTTGAGACAAAAAAAAAAATCCTGCTTAATCCGGATATAATAAGATTATTATTAAATTTGCGTAAGCTTGTTGATAGAAAATATGATAGCAAATCGATAAAAAAACAATTCTTGGAATTTCCTTCTTAAATAAGAATAACAATTGCTTTTCGAGATTGTTTTCTCATGAAACAATCAACAATTTCTCCAAAGATATTCTCATATCCGGCGAAAAAAAGTACAACATATTTCGATTTATCACAATTATAACACTTATTCTTTGTAATCTGAAATATTATTGCTACACAGAGTGTTCACTCTAAGTTTGCTTTTTGAGCTAATACTAGATCTGCGAATTTTTGTCACAGTTTCACTGGTGCGGGATGCAGATGGTCGTCTTTCTCGATGCTTGTTTTTCGAGTCACTCTCGTAAATAGATGAATTTTCACTTGCATGCTGTTCTATCAGATCTTTCTAAAAAAATTTAAAAAAAAGGGCTCACGATTAGGTATACACAGTCAGTTAGATTAACTTATCTGTCAAATTGATTGAATAATTCATTAATAAATATATTTATACTGAGTGTTCACTCCCAGACAACTATTTTGCTTATGTATTATTTATGATTTGAATAGATAAAAATAATAAAATCTTTACAAATTAGGATGATAGAAGTAATATGATTTGGATAGCTTAAAATCAAATTTTCGGAGTCGCCTTAAGACAGACACTTTGTATCACTATTATTATCATTATTTTTGGTTGTGGGCAAATAGCATAACGCTATACTGACAGGTAAAAGAGACAGATTTCTACAATGTATATATCCAATATTGATGATCCGTGAAGCTTTGCATAGTCAACATAAAATAACCCATTTTGAAGTACTAACCAATCATCTATCATCATCTAGAAAAATATAGTTTTTTCTTTATACATAATACATATATGGTATAAATTCTTATCATATGTCGTTTTTCTCATATTAATTTGTTTTGTTGTTATCAATTTTTGATAGAAAATATTATAAATAAAATATTTTACCGCAAATGTTGCGTTAAAGGAAAACAAAATTCAATGCGTCGCGCAATAAATCGATTTTGTCTCATATTAATGTTGCTCTTACTATTATTATTGAATCGATTTTGCAATATTTTCTTTAAGGAGTTGAAAGACTAACGAAATTTTTTCTATTGTTTTTTTCTTAAAGTATTTTGTATTCCAGTAATGTTGATGGGGATTAGGGGAGAGTGTGTGTCGTCCTATATATGAAAAGAACGTTCTTTTGTATATCAATCAAACCCGTACGCAATAAAAATTCTTTTTGTTGCACAAAGATCGGAGCCAAAAATTCTTATACACACAGTTTTCGAGTTCATCATCAATCTAGATATTGCGTTTTAGAAGTTAAGTCATATATCAAATTAGGGAGTTATCAGCAATAAATCTTAAACCAAACTAGAATAATATCAAAAACAATAAATAACGGAAAATGTTATAAATCTAAATCAACGATCCCAAATTAAAATATAAATAAATAGAGAAGACAAAAACAACAACAACAACAGAAGTTTAACTTAATGATAAGAAATTTCGATACAAATCGATGGATATTTAATGGGATTATCAAAGACAAATAAATTAACAGATGTTTAAGCTAATCGTGAAATGCCAATAATTGGAATTGTACTATCTTGAAATTGTTGATTAATGAATTAAATGATAACATGAATTAAGTAATTATCTCTAATTCTTCAACTTAAAAAAAAGAACCTAATAATAACATTAGAAAGAATTGGATTGCAATGTTGATATTATCCTTTCATTTGTCCCAATGTACAATTTACTATTAGACATGGTCAATGTAAGCTAGTAATTGTCATTTGATGATGGACAAAGATAATTATCTCAACCATTTAGTTCATGCAATATAATTTCCGAAACAATACAAGACATATTCAGTGAACATGACTATTATGTTTTGTGTAGTTCTGATGTGACAAATTCATTATAGGCTTATATTTCTAGAGTATTTAGATTTAGAAAATCAATCAATAAAATAATAAATAGAGCAATAATCGAAGGTTATAGCAAGAAATTATGTAAGAATTAATGAAGGCAGATAACAAAAATTAAATGAAAGTAGATGGTAGTAGGGAAAGAAAACGTATAAAACAGAAGGAAAGAAATAAACGAAAATAAAAGATAGAAATATCTATTCGAATAATATAAAAATTACTTTTCACCATTCAAGTGAGTAACACGTAGACCTATACATATATATTTATACCTTCTATAAGCTGAGCAAAAGCGAGCCATAACGATGACAATAATCAAAACCATATCCGGTTTCCTGACAAAATTTATATTCTAGAGAGACCGATTGGTCGAGTTACACTTGATTGCTACCCGTCAAAAGCTACACAAAATTCCGTTCAATTTCCACATAAATGTCACCACAATTTCACCAAAAAAAAAAAAAAAGAAGAAGAGAAAGAAGAAAACAAGAAAGAAAAGTGATAACGAATTTTTTGAAATCAACCAATTTGCATATTTATTTGTCGACAACTATATCATTCTACAAATATCGATATAATGGTGTTAATAATATTTTTAGATTTTTTGTTTGTTACAAATAGGAAAATGATAAAGTTATCGAATTTCTTATATATAGTAGATGGAATATTTGGGGAAAAATTACACCTTATACAAAAACGATATTTCCGTTTGATTAGTGAAATGATAATAAAACGAAATAAATGATATAGAAAACGTTAGTATTATTAAAAAAAAATGTGAAATATATAAAAAGAGAAAAACAAATTTTTGATTTTTCTGTAACATCCATTTCCAATTTGAATGGGAAAAAAAAGTTGAGATCAAAGAGAAAGAGAACTGCTGAATTGACAGAGAATATCGATCATGTCCGTCTCTCTATATATATAGCAGTGGACTGTTCGTATAACTGCCAATTTCCGTCTCTTTTATATTTTTACATGTGAAGAAAGAACACGGAAAGCAAAATAGCGGAGATTCAGCAATTCGTAATGTAATTTTGGTAATAATTTTCTTTATACAGGAAGGCCATTTGCTGGCCAGTCTCCAACGATCATCATCAACCTACATATATAATTGAGTGAGTCAAGTTAACTCTTCACGCAATTGACTGTGCATTAGAAAACGTAAAGGGTCATAGATTAATTAAATTTGATATTTGTAACGCTAGAATTTAGTGACTGAAGCAAGCTGCCGACCCACAGTACAAAGTTACTGCCAATTGCGAAGAGAAATGTCGTGATATACTTGTTATAAAAAATATAGAATTATTCTAACTTAAACTATTCGAATCGGGATGATTCGAAATGGAGAACAGCCTGTATATGTTATGGACTTTTTACAAATTCTTAAATATAATTAAAATCGCCCAATTGTATTGTATGACTTGGAAATAATTATAAAAGAGAAAAAGGAATCGAATACAATGTTGTATTGAAACGACGTTATATGGACGACGAATAAGGCGACGACAGGAATTTAATAATTATATTTTGCAAGAAGTTGCTTCAATTAATTAAAGTTTATATTAAAGATCCGACTTGAAAATTTATGCTTTTAATAAAATGGTCTCAACAATTTCTATATATATTTAGTAGTACAACGACGGGTGCCTTTTAAAATTTCAAATGCAATTCGCATAAAGTTCACTTAACGTTTGTATATGTAACATGGGAATATTATATAACAAATGTTGACAGATTTAGTATTAGCTATTCAAAATGTAGTACCAGAACAACAATATATGTTCAGGTTATTCAGGTATATGGAGAGTGCGACAATATCATTTTTAATATATATAACAATTAATAATATAAATTTGTATGTTGTATTATCATTAATCATATAATAGCTTTTGTTATTCGAATATAATTACATCGATAATAATCGATTCTAATTGAAATGTTTATGAGATTCGTCACTTATTCGATTTTATATTTTATTGTGCAAGCTCTGCCGTAAATCGTATAGCGCGTGGCAACCATACTATAGGCACACACCTTAAGACTAAATACAGTAGACTCTTGTTTTATGCGATCACCTATTCGATACCTAAACTTTATATAGGCGGATGAGTCATATTTAGTTGCTAAATAAGAGTAATTTCAATTCAAATGAGCCACGTTGCTTACATCGGCAGCATTTGTGACGCTTCTCATCTGGTGGCTGTTAATAAAACAATATTTCTCGCTTATTAGCCATTTGTTAATAGAACACTCGTACCACTTAAGAATCAGTGAACTTACCCGTACTGCCTTCCACAACAATAAATGGAAAAGTTGCCACAGTCCAGCCATGTAGACGACGCGTCACAAATTCTGCCGATGTTAGCAACGTGGTTCATTTGTATCGTCAATATGTTGATCTTTATTTATAAGTCAATATCTGATATCTTGATATACGCGGAATTCTCACGTAACGTAACCTCGCGGAAATCGATGCTCTACTATATTATCTATTAAAGCCAACCACAATTGAAGATTAAAGATTAATATCTATTTTTTTTTTTTATATCTTATGAATTGAAATAGGTATAAGAGATTAAATGTGAGCTTCTTTTCATTTTATTTTGATGAGGATATTCTTCTGGAAAATTGCTATTTAAAGACAAACAAAGCAATTTCTTGTGACATTCTTGACATTTCCTCTGTTTTATGACAAATTATTACGAGACTATATACTTCAAGTAAAATACTTACTATTTATTAAATTTGTTTATTTAAACTTTTATACCAAAAAAAAAAAATTGGAAAATTGTGTAACACTCTAGAATTCCAGGAATGTTATTTTAAATTCAAAACAATGTAAAGAAGAAGATTTACATATTCAAATCAATTTGATTTCAATCTAATCTTATTTCGTGTATAATTGTGAAATAAAGAAAAAAAGAATGGTCTACTTCAAATTGACTTGAAATATTTATGATCATGATATGTAAATATTATTTTAGTTTTGATTTATTTAATGGTGTTATACAGGTCGTTTCAAATTGTCGAGCATAATTTTGTTGAAAGAAAATGCAACGATTCTAAAATTATATATTGTTGAAAAATTATAATTAGAGACTCGCGTTCAAATTATTAGATAGAAAAAAGAATCCACACAAAACTTTTCAAATCTCAACATAAACGAGACATTAACTATGACAAATGGCAACAATCATACTTTTATTATAACTGATAAAATGAAGTTAATGAAACTTTGTCTTATCTAAAGTTTGCTGTTTCGTTATAAGTTAACTCTTTTATTATTAATTTTATACCCATAAAGTCTCTAATGATTCTTTGAAGAAAAATATCGTGCTGAATTATTATTTTGGTGAAAACAACTCGTATTACAAATTTAAAAAGCTAAGTTTACATTAGGGCCAAAGTTAATGGTATGTCAAAAACTTGGGATTTTCTAAATATAAAAGTCATCAACATTGTTTCCTGTATAATTTATCATAGTTTTCCCTTCAGAATAATAAGAGAACGGAATCAGTGCGAGATAGCAGTAATAAAAAATTATGTGATAAATAGAGGAGTTACTCGAGACCATGGAGACAAAATAAAGAAAACTAGTGTGAACCAACATTTAGACTTATTTATATAAATAAAAATGAAATACTGTTCGTTGGTAAGCGTATCACTCGAGAACAGCTGGACCAATTTGGCTATTTTTTTCTTTCATAAAATGTTTGTAATAGTTCGAACCAGGCTTTTAAGAAAAGAAAAATTGGAAAAATTAGTATATTCTGGAAAATTTAACGTGCTTTTTTCTATAAGATTTTTTCATAAACCCAACACCATAGCTCACAAATCGAACGATGGATATGCATAATTCTCATTTTGATTTCTTCGCTATGGGCTTGGAAAATTTATCCGGGAAGAAAATTTGGGACAATTACAATGGAAAATTAGAAAATTATGATAAACTGCAAAAATTGTCATTATTGCATGCACTCTTGATCATATAATTTAAGTGACGATAGCAACGACATATTTGATTAATATCTTGTTCGTTATACTCACAGAAGAGAAATAACTCGATTGAATGTTTTCAACTGAAGCAAAAAAACCTGTGAAAATTTGAAAGAAAATTAAATACATTTGTTTTTACTTTTGCGTTGAGTATCAAATCAAAATTGCAACTGAGTGATAAAATTCATAATATGGGATTGATATCAAATGAGCACTTGTGTGCTTGATTAATTGTTTTAATTAGATATAATTTAAATAAGGTATAACAGCGCCCAATTGTCTAATGCTTGAAGTAGTCAACCGTTGGAGTGCGAAAACAAATATGAGTACGATACATTGAGAGACTCATTTTGAATGGACTTTCCCTCATTGAATCGGCAACAAAGATATGCAAACGATACTCTCATTAAAGTTGTGAACGTTCGAATTGGAGAGAATTTATTTTACCAGTGGAACTTAAAAAACGATTTTATCAGTATTGATTGTGTCAAAAATTCGCTCGCAGAAAAAAATTGCACTTGCTCCATCAGGATTTATAGTTACGTTGTTGGAGGGCGATCGAATAGCTCATTCAGCACTAAAATTACAGTTGCATATGCAAATCAATGAAAATACAACATGCAACCTTTTGAAGAACTGTGCGATGGTCAGATGAATGTACGATGGGGCATAAAAATTTTTTGGTAGCGCAAGACCGAGCGATGCAAGATCTACGAAACAATCAAAGCCACGAATCTCAATTTTTCCGACCGATATGCCAATCGGTTCTAAACAATTGCACGAGGGCAAATAACTATAATATAATCATTGGTATTTGTGGCATTCATTTAAAAAAATTCAATTCAAAAATTCACAAAACGATCGAAGGCATTCATTGAAATTTGGATAGAACAACGTCTATCGAATCAGCTCGTATTTTATAAATATGAAAATCATAAGGAGCATTTCGTTTGGATTTGGTTGAAATTTTTCCATCGAATGAGATAAACGAATATATATAAGACAATGGAGAAAAAGAAACAATTGTAGAATTAAGAAATTTTGGAATAATAACAGAGAGAAGATTGAACAAAGTATAAGAACAACGGATTATGAGGGATGAATACAAAATGGGATAAAAAAAAATAGAGGGTAGAGATTTGATGGAATTCCAGATATAATAAAAATTACTGCGTGTGAAATAATAATAATTAATTTTTTTTCGCGTATATTATAAAATATGAACCATATTTCAATCGTATGAAAAATTATAAGAATTCCTTTCGGGATTAAAAAACTTTTTTAATAAACAAACAAATAATTATGTATTATAAAACAAACAAAGCTTATGCCTATAAATTTGCTCCAAAAAATTTCAACTTATTATAATTCAACAGACATTCGTTATATTTATATGTATATATTTTTTTGTTATTATCAAGAGATAAATCGAAAGAAATATAATTTTCTAGACGCAATTTATAGCGTAGATATTTACAAAATTATTATTTAATTAATAAACTTTTGTTGGTCTCCCCCCAGCTCGCAAAAAAAATGTAGGTAGTTTTGTTATTATTTTTTTCTTAATTCGTTTTATAATACGGTACAAATGGTTTGAAATATGTAAAATTTCAAAACGATTTCCTCATAGATGAATATTCATGTGATGAAAGCTCGAAATTTGCATTGCAAATTTCTTACCAAACTCTGAATTGTTTAGACCTCAGACCGACATTTCTCATTATTGGTTATTAAAGCATAATTATTATTAAACAAGCAACAATTTTTGATAGAATAACAACAATCAACGTTCATTTATTCGTTCATTTGTTTTAATTAATTAAATTAACGAAAACTATATATCTGTTTGAATTTCGAATTGAAAGCGACTTGATTCCCATATATTGGAAAAGTAAATATAATGGAACCTGAAACAATATAAACTGTATTGAATATAAACAAAACACGTAGTGTTCTAATTAAAAATTTCACACAATTACCCCAAAAAAATAAAATATATGTTCAAACAACAAACAAACATTTTTTTCCAATCGTGATTTTATTCCATATTTGAAAATTATTTGGAATTAGGAACAAAAAAATATACCATTTGATTGAATTCCCACGATGGGAGTTATTGAATTAAATGGAAACAGAAACTTGTTTTTTAAATAATGGATATGGAAAAGATTGGAGCTATTTTTTGTTATTTCTCTTTTTTTGTTGTTGTTGAGTAAAATTCTACCGCAATATTTTCCAAACGACTAATCTAAATAAGAAATTTTTGCATATATAGAAGAATTTTTATCTTGTTACAACAAAGAGAAAGATAGAGGTAAATAGAGTAATGTCGACAGATGTAGAGATTTTAAGGGCCTATTGAATGTTTAGTTGCCGTTATGATAAAATTCAATACAAATCTGTTCTTTCATTTATTTATTTTTTTTCTTATTCTTCAATTCGCTCTTTTTGATGCAACGACAGCAAAGCGAAATGTCGATCGTTCGGTTTTGCTTCAAATTAAATAAAATCAACGATGCAATAAATTTACAAAAGAAATACAAAAAGAAAAATTACTTTTAAAATTTGTACTTTATAAAATTGGTTCTAATCTAGAGATGATTTTCGAAGTCGGTAGTCTACTAGAAATCGACCACAATTAAATATAGATATTTATCATAGTTATATAATAGTTGTATCATGATGCATTTAGTGTGCAAATCAAGCATTTGAATTTAAATTGTTATTCGTTTTGAGCCTCGTTTATCATCAATTTCATTACATTCAGTTATAATAAGTTTTGATATGTATTCTCAGCTGAAACTCGTCCAAAAACTAGAAAACTTATGATAGTAATACTCCATTTTTCTTGGTTTATCTGAATTTTTGGCGAATTATCATCGAGGTAACTTGAGATGATGCCAATTCAACAATATATATATTCTAATCAAATTTAAAAAAAAAATTGTCATAAATCAGTTGTCACATTAGTGGTTGTATAATTCTACTGTTTAAAATATATAAAAAAAAAAAAACAGTCATCGTAGATAATTCAATTTTGGACATTCCTTCTCACTTTCAACATTCCACCCGTTGTCTTGTCTTCGTCTTGGTATTGATTTTTATCCAAACACTGAACCACAAATACAGTCACACCTGAAAACATAAGGCTATAGTCGACAATTTCATGCGCCAAACTTATATGGTCGCAATTTAGTAGGATCGAGTGTAATTTGGGGGCGTGGTGTGTTCTTTCTCTTTCAAGAAGTGTAATCCCATAGAATGAGAAAAAATATATATATTTTTCATAATTTCTATATATATATATTTTTTTGTAACTAGAGAGTTGTTTCTTCTTTCTTATACTGGTATATGGTAGTATCTAAACATCGAAATATGGCTTATAGGGTATTTCCTTCGAAATCCTATTTTCCTCGTATTTTCACGAATACACCCAACTAGATAAATCGAGAATTGTAAGCAAACACTCTTTTTGATGATCAATTTAGTGCAATTTCAATTAATTTTAAAAATAATATATTTTAATTGAAGTGTACAAATTTCTTTTTTCTCAACTTCAATCTTGATATGTACGAAAATTTGGTTGCATTATAGAGTGGAGCCGAATTGGTGACTTGTCTGATTATCCTAATCTTTGGTATCCGTCCCATTGGAATACAGATAGGAGAAATCCTCTAACTTTTCCTATTAAGAACAACTCGTGCCTCTACATACATATCAAAATATTTGCATTATTGAATTTTCTCAACATCCTCCCCCATTTCATT
>JAZBGX010000123.1:422-48932 GCA_037414775.1 Zonitis immaculata
ATGTTCAACAAAATTAATGAAAAAAAAAAAAACTAAACTAAACTAAAATACCAACTTTTCAAAATTAAAATCAACAGTCCTTTTCCCAAAAGGCACAATATCAATTTGATAAAACCAACGAATAGTGATCTTCGATCATTATTATCATCGACTATTAAAATAAAATTTGCATAATTAAATTTTGTTCTTATCCACTATTTGTACAATACAAAGATACACTATTCGTCATATTCGAATTAGGGCCGGTCAACTGAGAAGTGTAGAGGGTGCAAAGCACCCGGGCTCCAGATTTAGAGGGGGGGCCCCCGGCAAACACACTTCTTATCTGAAATCCAAAGTTTTATTTTTGAAATTGTTATTTATTTTATTTTGATTGATTGAAACGGTTATGACCTCTGTAAGTATATTATTTTATCATTACTAAAGATTTTGTACTTGCACCCGGGGGCCCACTTGTACAGAAGACCGGCCCTGACTCGAATAAAAATAAAACAATTTTATAATAATAATTGAGCCGGAATTAGTGAATTAATTAATTGGAAATTAATTAAATTTGATAATCATCAAATTTAATTGGACTACTATCGAAAAAATAATCTAAATATCCTTTATTATTATTATTATTATTATTATTATTATTATTATTATTATTATTATTATTTGGTATTAAACGAGCATTAGTGATGCTTTGAAAACGTCCCCGTTCTGTCGAACCAAAAGCTTCATTGAAATCTGGCAATGGCTTATATTGTTGTTTCTTCGGTGTTGTTGAGCGTATCTGTACAATTTAATCAGCACAACAATATTAATCAAATGTAGAAAAAACAAAAAACAAACTTTTAAACACTAATAAATAAAAATATTACAAACCTTTTTCGCTTTATTATTATTATTATTATTGTTGTTGTTATGTTCGTCAATTGGTTCGAATGTTGTTTTAATTTCATTTGTAGTTTGTTCATAAACTGGCATAAAGTGGTCTTGACTATTATTTGAATTTTGCGAAGTACACTCGCCTAACCCAGTTCTATTATCAAAATTGCCGACATCGTGACTTTTCTCTTTCATATTATTATGTTCAGAATTTAATGACGATGCTGTTTGTATTGATGTATCATTCTGTTGTTGTTGTTTTTCAATCAATAAATTATTCCTAATTTCATTTGTTTGTTGATGAAATTGAGAAACTTCCGACATCATATAAGAATTATTTCCTATAAAAATTATCTCATTATTATCATTATTTATTTTTGGTTTTATCAACTTTTTTCCAAAACTATACCTGAAGGTCGCGATCGCATTGTTTGATAATCAGGCCACATTTCTGTATGATGTTGAAGTTGGGCAAGTGGATTTGACTGGAGGGAAAGAAAAACAAATTATTATCCAATAAGTCATAAAATCTAACACATTCTCCAATTAAACATATTCCAACCACTTGTTGCATTCATACACACAAACACACATACAAATATCCCAATCCGGAAACCACTTACAAATACAACTGATATTAAATCGTTTTCATTAAATTAAATAATAAAATAATACAATTTATTTTAAATCTATCCGATAAATATGTCAATAGTTTAAATAATTTGCTTCACAAAAATACATTTCCTAATTGAATTCTTATTTCTACCAAAATCGATAAATCTAAAGCTAGATAATCTAATTTTGCAAAATAACAATCCCTCCTTCTATATATAAGTTTTCCATTTATATTTTCTATCATTCATTTTGTATATGCAAAATTGTCGTCATTCGCAAATTATTTTTATAAATACATATATATAAACGATCAATAGAATGTTGTCGTCGCACCTGCATAAAATTGCTATGTAGCGAATTAGTTGAGGATATTGATGTAGATGCTGGCGATGATGGTAGAGGTGGTGGTTGTGGTGGTGCTGATCGCGACACAGCTGTAATTGATGATAATGGTGTTGGTGGTGGTGGTGGTGTTGGTGGTTCTAATTTACAATAGCCACTATTATTATTCATTGTTGGTATAAATTGGTTGTTTCCACTTGATGGCAATTGGTAACTACCACCACATAGTGGAGTTCCTAATTGTGACTGCAACAAGTTCAATAACAATAGAAAAAAAAATTTTTTACTTTATATTTTAAAGTATCAATAGAAAAATCATATAGTCGATCATTGAATAGAAAGAACAAGTAGCAATCGACCATGTGGTAGCGGTGTCAAGGCAACTATCGATCTGGAACTCAAACTGTGGAGACATCTTAATCTAAAATTAATGTTTACTTTGTAACAATTTTTTTTTCCTCGCCTCTTACAAAACAATTAAAATCTCAATTGAATTATAAAAAATATCGACTAGTCCTAATATAATTGTTATACTTCCTAGTTCTATCTAATACAAGAATATAGCATATATAACAACAACGAGGACGAATTACGCAATAGGCGCCGCGACGCTCTCATGGGTGGCATGGCAACGGTAGGCGTCCACAATCTCCGTCGTCATGGCAAACATCCATACGCTCTACATATATATATATATATATAGGTATAGAAAAATATAGGAAAAAT
Source organism: Zonitis immaculata (assembly GCA_037414775.1). NCBI lineage: Eukaryota > Metazoa > Arthropoda > Insecta > Coleoptera > Meloidae > Zonitis > Zonitis immaculata. The sequence continues at coordinate 2,979 of JAZBGX010000123.1, forward strand.
CAAGACCAAGAGAAAAAGTATTTTTTTTTTAAAAAGGAAGCTTTACGAAAGAAAATAATAATAATAATCGGAAGCGGAAACGGAATCGTTCATGCATTATTATTTACTATAAACGGCATATGGTAAAGAGATATTGCTATCTGCACGGTCTTTTTACCCATTATTATTATTATTGATAACACCGATTTGACCGATTTTTTCACCCACTTAGAATGATATATATTTTCACTCGCATAACAATTGAATGAGCGATCGAAGTGTCGGTCGAGGCGGAATTGGGTTAAATAAGGAAAACTTTTTTTTTTTTGAAGTCTCATTATAATAACTTCCGAATATTTTGTATAACGTTCAAATATTGCTCTATGAAAAGAGTAATGAAATCATCGTGTAACTTTCAACTCTTATCATCATACTATCTTGGGCCGATCAATATTGGATGCTTAACCGTGCGGATAACACCATTTATAATTCAGTGGATAAATTTTGGTAGGCCTTTTTCCACTGCGCTTATACATATATTCATATATATATTATACATACATATACCCTATATATATACGATATGAATTTATCTATAGTCAACATAGTGTGTAGCTTTCGCTTTCCAAAGACCCTAGAAATACTATCGATTCCCTTGAGCCGTCCCTGGTCGTTGCGTTATAGCTGTTGAAGTGAAAACGCGCCAAATTGATCAACTCAACAAATTGATTTCTATATATCTATATAGTTTTTTTTGTTTTTGTTTTGTTACTCAACTTACCATCATAAGATCTTCATGAGTTGGTAGCCAATTGTTATGTGAAACTCGTCGTATATTTGGACGAGGCAACATTGGGGAAGCCCCGATCGAACGGTCCCTAGTTGCATCGCGCATTGCTTTCCTTATCCTGGCTTCTTTAGGATTATAAACGTAATCTGGAAATTAGAAATAACTCTTTTTTATTATAAATAGTAGAAATAGTTATAGAGAAGTTTAATACAAAATTATGTTGGCTCTGTTCTGTCGATTGATGAAAATTGAATATTTATCAATATTCTAATCATAGTTATGGTACCTATAATGATGATTTCTCATCATGATGGCAATCTAATTAATTAAATACAAAAATCGATCATAGGCAAGGTCAAAAAAAAAAAAAAATGCAAGTACTCATAATATCTAAATATCAATAATATTGCGAGGCCGCATGGTGTTAAACTGAGAGTGTCCCACAAATCAATTGCAATTTGACGCGTGCGTTCACTGATATATCGACAACACAGAAAATCGACTGACTGATTGATGAAGATCAATTCAATTAATTTCAATTACCCTACAAAAATTTTACATTTAACTCAGAAATATTTGGAAGTCGATATATTATCGAAATCGTTGGATCATACGGAAATATGTAAACAATGAAGACAAGGGGGCGTTACCAGCTAATAATTTTCAAATTTTTCTCCATCAAATTAACAAACAAAAAAGAAAAAAAAATTATATTGATAATAATAATAATAATAATGATAATACCTGGAAATGTATTAGCACAGGGCCATTGTTGTGGATAATAGGGTGCATTACCATAATAATCTTGGTACATATGATGGCCATAAAAGTCCCCATGATAGGAAGGTAATGGTTCATAATATTGTGACCCATAATAGGGTTGATGATGACGATACGGCATATAGTTGCAACAATCCATAAGACTAATTTAATTGGAATAACTTTGGAATAAAATCAATCCACGTGTTTACTTTGATTGGAGTAGAATCGAAAAATTTGGCACAATTTCCAAATTTGTAATTTGAATTTTATAGAAAATCGAACATGATTGATAAAGAATTCGTTTAAATGGTATATTTGTTGTTGTTTTTTTTTTCTGAAATATTTCCAATTGAGTAAAAGTGTTGTGATTTCGCGCCAAAATCAACACGTACTGACTGAATCAAGATCCGCAACGGGTTACCGCACGAGTTAGAGTGCGGCGCCTAGTTGTGCGGAGACGCCGTCGCCGACTAAAACACAACCACAATCAATACGTGAATACGACGCCTCACCTCTAAACAACGAAACGGGCGCGCCTTGGTCTGCAATATAGCGCTACTATAATTCTGGACAAGTGGGTCATTCGCCCGAACATTACCTACCCAAAATAATACAAAAACTATATAATTTTTCCGAAATTATCAAAGATGGGCATAGAATATTTTGGTTTCGGGATATCTTTCTTCTTACACGAGTCAAAAGGATTCAACGGAGAGAGAAAGAGAGAGAGAGAGAGAATAAGGAAAGGTTTCGAATAACAATAATGTGGTAGGATGGAAAGTTCCTAACGGAAAAGGTTAAAGTTCAGTCAAGTACGCAACAACAACAACGACAACAGTAGAATTTTCAAATAACTCAAGGCGCACATACACCTCCAATGACCTGGGGTTGAAAAGATCTCTCTTTCTCACTCCCTCGCTTTAGAAAACAGTCAAGCAACGATGGGACGTAGAGAAGGCGGAGGGCAAGACGAAATAGAAGCACCCTTAAAGTCCGTTCTCTAGTCGATAAAGTCAATGACGTATTTGATTTTGATCTGGGAAAAATTTAGCACAGTACATCCAGATGAAGTCTTCGTTTATTGGCAGAAAAAAAACAATATCCCCGGCGCCTCCACCATTATTAACATGCAACTTTTTTATATATGTTATAATTTACATTTCTAAATATAAAAATGATGGTTTTTATTGCATTCCTACAATCTTCTTGCCATAAAAATAGCTCGTAAAACATAATCTTTATCGAATTATTCGATAGCGCTTTCAAAAAAATATATAAACTGTAATTCTTGGCGAATGGTAAGAAGCAACATGTTGTTGTCTGTTAAAATTCAGAGAAATCGTCCCTATCATATTTATATAAACACTCTGCGCAACGGGAAATCTATGAATGAAACATAACATTGAATTTACACGACTATACCTCGCCTCATCCCTTTGAACATCTCAAATGTAGATTTTTCGATTAGACAATAGAAACAATTGTGAAGGAAGCGTCGAAATTGTGACGCCGACGCATTATTATTATTATTATCAACACACTCAAAACAATTTAAACACATTAACGCAAACAACAATTTCTCTATTAATTAAAATTGTTGTTCTCTTGAGCGAGCGGCGTTCAATTGAATGACGACGCCAAAAATTCGTATTCCATCAATAAATACAGCGTGAAATTGAGTGAAAAACAAAAGAAATAAAGAAGAAAAAAATCGATTGAGCCTGTTTGTTCGTTTGTTTATCGAACTTCTGTTAGCTTGAATTTTTAGAGTTTCTTGGAAATTGAATTAAGTCTTACGCTTACTAGATAGAAACAAGTAATCGATGAGATGTCAATTTATACTTGGCCCAATTTGCGCCTCAATATAGTTATGTAGAAATAAATATTAATAATTACCCGGGTATTCCTTTTTGTGTTGTAAACCGATAGCTTTTGCTTTATCGAAGAATCGTTTTCGTTCGTCATCATTTAAAATTTTCCAACCATTACCTAAACGTTTACTTATTTCTTTATTCGATTCACTCGGATACATTTGCGACATTTTCTTGCGATTTTCATTAGCATAAAGCATAAAGGCATTGAGAGGACGTGGAATTTTCGGACTTGGTTTAAATTCATCATTATATTCTATAAAAAATTATCAAAATCTTTGTTAGTTATCAACAATTAGAGAGTTTTACCTCGTTTTTTACAAAAATTCATTATTCTACAAATCAATAACAATGAATTCGATTGTATCAAATTGAAAAATTGACACTTCTATTTATCGTAAATGTTATAGTAACAGAAACAAAATAAAATCATAAAGAAGACTAGATCGGTGATGATTTTTTTTTAACCAAACCAATGACTACCCATACAATCTCTTGTCCATTCAGTTTGACATACCCAACACCATTCGAAATTACAACCACCTCTTGTACAAACCATATGCATACAACCGCCATCCCGTTCAGTTGGTGTCCGACATTTCGGACATGGTTTCGTTAGGACTTTAATTGTAACTTTGGACGCTTCATCCCAACGAGCTTCTGCCGCTCTAGTTGGATCAACATTATAAGAACAATTTGAAATTGTTGCCGTATTATCATTTGAAGTATCACAATCACCAATATGATAGCCTTGTAAGCAGAATCGACAAAAAACATACTAAAAATTGAATAATTAACTTTATAATTTTTTTAAATTCAAATCGTAATTATACTCCACAGCCATTGATACAAGTGATTTTTGTGCAGTCTGGATCAGCCAAAATTCCCATACCACAACCGGGTTGCGGACATAAAACCCCTCCGGATCTCAACACATATTCTTCAGCAGCAAACTGATGATATTGTGTATACTGCAAAATTCTTAGATTAATCATCAATTTAGTTGTTTTAATGTAACAAGTATGTACATGATTATCGGGTAAAAGACGAAAATGATGGATTTCTTTGATAAAAGAATCTGAACAACCGGCAGGACATGCTAGCGTATAACCAATATCGGGATGTTGCCAAAATTGACGTTCTCTCAATTTCGTTGTACAATATTGTCGGAAACAATCTAAACAAGTTACATGACCGTCTTTGCATGGAAATACGAAAACAACATCACTGGAATTTAACAAATTTTCAAATTAAATTATAGCTTTTTCCCAAAACTACACTTTTACTTGATATCAGTACATGCAAGACATGGTATTTCTCTCAAATTTGGTCGAATTAAATATAAAGGCACAGCTTCATCAGTCTCACCCAATGATGTATGTTCGGAACATTTGAAATAAAATTCAGCAAATGTTGGTTCTGTATTATTCAAAATATTCGCACATAATTCTGGATTGTTATCACAATTACCAGTGATTCGTTTCGATTGTAGAACATCATCCCAATTTTGTGGATCTGAATGGACCGTAAAGGCACCACTTTTACAAAAATGACAACGAACACGTAGTTTTCCACTTTTCAAACATTTACAAGTTGGACAATAAACATAGAAATGCACCTTTGACTGTTGATTATCTGAAATTATCCAAATATAAATTAAATTAATTCAAATTTCGCGTTGTATCGACAACAAACTTTCTATTGTTTGAGATTTCGTTTCATTTGTTGAGAAATCACGTAAAGTTTCACATAACGGTTTACTACCAATTCCAACAATTCCATCAATTGTTTGAGGATTTATTGTAAGCGGTTTCTTTGTTATTTTTATAGCATGAAGGATACTCTTTTGACCCAAATCACATTCTGATATAATAATTGAATCACTCAATTCTTTACCAGCAAATATAATTTTAACTTCTTGAGGTTGAAGGCCCAATTTAGGGGCAATCATTTCTTTAACATTTTTTATATCCCAATTTGGATCTAATTCAACTGGAATTGTACTGCCGGTATTTGTTTTTATGTAGATATTCAAGGAATTGTTCGGACTTTGTGTTTGTTTACTAGGACTGAACAATTGCAGCATTCTGTACAGAATCTCTTTAAATACGTTCAAAATGAAGCTCATTTTAGCATTATTTATGCATTTTTTCTATTATAATTTGATTTAAACACAATAAATTAAAATAAAACTATTAAAAAGAAAATGTCTGAAATAGGAAGTAGGTCAATCTAGGGGAATTTAGATTTATCACTACTGGAAATTTATATTAGTAGAAATCGATTATTGGCGAAAATATTTAACCAAATTGAGATAATTCATTAATTAAATCTTTATTCAATATTTTATTATAATCTAGTTATTCACAATATTAGTTTTTGTTCGAAAGTGTAATTTATTTAGGGAATTTATATTTTCCAGTACATCACTGTTTTGAATTGTTTCTAATGTCACTATTATTTATTACCAATAATCCAATAAGTCCATCAGTCGAATTGCGTTTTTCGTAATTTTTTGGTGATAATGGGTGATGATGATCCTTATCAGCAAGTAGCGAAAGGAAAATTGAAATTGAAAAAAGATCCTGGTATTAAAAAGAAAAAGAAGAAGACAAAAAATAAGAAAATATTGGAACAAGTTAGTAAAATTGTTGAAACCGATGATCATAATAATCAAGAACCGAAACCAACTAAGAGTACTAGACAAAAAACAAAAGCTGAATTAGCTTTTCTAAAACAACAAGAAAAAATGGTAAATTCTATATAAATTCATAATATCGTAAATCAATTAATTGTTGAATTTCCAGCAAACAAAACGGATTTTAGAGAAAGCATCGCAAACACATAAAGAACGAGTAGAGAAGTTCAACCAACATCTAGATAGTTTAACAGAACATTTCGATATACCCAAAGTTTCTTGGACCAAATAATAAGCAATTTATTTTATATGAAATATTCTATTCCCGATAAGTATCTGTAACAATTTTATTTAAACATTTAGCAAAAGTATTATAAGAAAATCGTTGTTCTAAAACAATCTTCCCTTGGCCACCCATCGTTCTAGCTGTTGTTTTATCCAAGATTTTCAGCATGAATTGCGCCATACTTTCTGGTGTTGGTTCACACAAGAACCCATTAATACCATGTTGAATAGTCTCTCTAGGACCACCGCTATTACAAGCTATAACCGGCTTAGAAACAGTCATCGCTTCTAATGGTACAATCCCGAAATGTTCATTGACCGGTGTATAAATCAAACAATCACACAATTTCAATAAATCAGCCTTAATATCATCAGATGGTGATTTTAAAAATATAATTTTCTGTTGTAAATTATTAATAGCGACTAGTTTCTCCAATTTTTGATAATAAGTAGCATTAATTTGTGATTGTGGATCATAGCCACCTATCATTATTAAATAAATGTGTTTCCATAAATCTTGCGATACTTGTTTGTGTAATTGTTCCATCGCCAAAATTACCAAATCAAGTTTCTTAGCTGGATGATAACGATTTATCGATAGAAATATAATTGAATCGGAATTATTCGTTAATTCAGGTATAATTTCTTCCAATTGTCTCGTTGGTTTGTTGATTGTTTCTTGATATGATTCAGCAATTGTTGGATATAACACTTGTATTGGTTTATTGATTGTAGGGAATGTTTCTTTGAAAACAGTAGCTGTATATTCACTATTAACTAATAAAACATCAGCCATACGAGTTGAATTATATTCTAAATAATCAATCGGTTTACGATAGAATTGTTTGAGTTTACCACCTGGTAGACTTGATAGTAGATCAGGATGATGACAATAATAAATCACTTTTTGACCAAATAATTTCAATATTGGTATTGAAATTGGTATTAAATCAACAAAATACAAATCGGGTCGATCATATTTTTGATAGAACAACATATAAACAATTGTTAAATAGATCATACGAATATAAGCACAGAGTGCATGGAATTTACCAAATATACTACGTGGCAACCAATCACCATAAATTTGTATTGGATATTCATTGTTTTTCAATTCTTCAAATGCATGTGTACGATCGTAATGATTTGTTAGAAAATATATTTGATGATTACCATGTTTTGTTAATGCACTAGCTGCATCTAAAACTAAACGTTCAGCACCTCCAATACCCAAATCGGGATGTATAAATGCCACTTTTAATGGTCTCTTCGACATTATATCTATAGACGAATATTATTCCAATCGATAATACTTACTTATTACTATTGTTTTATTTCTTATCTCTAAATTTGTTCCATAAAAAAATATTCTAACCTCAAATCAGAACCAAATACTACATACGGCTAAGTGTAGCTCTCAAATTATAGGTTAGATTTTACGTGATTTTTCAAATTTTTGGAAAATTCATAGTTTTCAATTGAAACTCTTGTAAAAGGTAATTGTAGTTTCTTTTTTATTGTCGGTTTACGTCTTTATAACAACTATTTAATTTTACAGAGTGGAATATTTACATCAAATGCGTGAAGATGTAGTAATAATAAATTACATGCAATTTACATCAATATCTTACTAATTTTCAGAAACAAATAACAATTCGATAAATAATTATGGTGACTCTAATAATATACGAAAAAAAATTGTAATATATAAAAAAAAAATGTTAAAATAATCATTTTAGGTACATTGTTCAAAAATATCTACTATTCTTATTATTTATATACAAATAATGGCACAAACATCTATTTACACATCGAGAAAACGTTCATTATCTACATTAAAATTATATTAAATATATAGATTGTATAAATTATATATACAACTAATATAGTCATTCGATTTTTTTGAATAAATTAAAAACCAAACAAAAGATCCATCAATTTTTCCAGAATCTACATCTAAACATTCAGTCATTGGATATGCATTTTTAAATGGAAAATTTACTTAATATAACAATTAAATTTCTACAATAAGTATACGGTGACATTGAATAATTAAGCTCAATTTTTTTTATATGTATTAATTTTTTTTTTTGATTTGGACGTGATAAAACTATTGCACAATTTCTAAACTAAATGAATACAAAAAGATTACGATTCACTTTGTTGTTGTTTTGATTTTATAAAATCCCATTGACTCTCATTATCTATCATTTAATAATTGATTTTTCGAATATTGCCAAATGTTATTGATATGTGTTGTTTAAAGAAAAATTTATGTTGATGAATCGGATAGATCTTCTTTCAACCAATTCGGTATATTTCGAATACCTATACGTTTCATTAATTTAACTAAAGCTGTATTATGACTCAAATAATATCGTTGTAGTAATTTCAACGATCTCTCCTCCATAGGAGGATATTGTCGTCCTTTACTGCGACCTAAACATTTCGTATGATCATTTTTGATAATTTGACAATAAAAACCCTTTTTCGGATCGAAACGTAAATGTTCTGTATAATTGAAAAATGGTTGGATTTTCAAAAATTTCTGCATCTCATTCATAACATCAACAGGATTCGATTTTAATTGTTCACCATCGATTAAATGTAATGCTTGCGATGAAAAATATGTTAACCAACGTTCCAAATGTTGTGCATATTTACCCGGATTCAAACAACGATTACGTAAATCACGCAATGGTTTCGGTGCTGTATCACTAGCTGTTATTATTTGATGGAAACTGTAATTATTCGCTATAATATCACCATGTGCTTTTGTATGTTGATACCATGAATATGCACGTTTTGCTGGCGATATTAATATTGTTATTAATTTAGCATGTGGTAATAATGCATGGACCCGTTTCGGTACTAATTCACCATCGAAATATGTTGCACTCTTTTCGAAATAATAATGCGGTGATGATGTATTTGTATCAATTGGAAAAAAATTCATATACCAATCTAGACCTCTTAGATAATTGTGGGCATTGAAAAATTGGATCTCTTCAAATGTATCTGGACTTGGTAAATTACTAGCTATAGCTGGATGTAATGATAGAAATGTATATAGAGCGGTTGTGCCAGTTTTTTGTGGTCCAATTACTAGAAATTTGGGCAATGAATCACACGATTTATTTTTAGACCAAATTTTTTGATGACGCGGATCATCACATGGATTCTACAAAAAAAAAAAAACAGTATTAATACAAAAAATAATCAATTAGAAAAATTCTAATTCAATTTTACCCCCCAAACCGGGTCCGATTCGCCCGGATATAATTTAAAATAAGTCTCGGCTAATTGCAAAGGCGGCGCCGAACTAAGTTTTATATTGGTCCAACATTGTATAAATTTTATAACCGATTCGAACGTATATAAACCTAATCTATCATTACCATAATTAGACATATGCGTCATAAATATATTAATCTGGAAAATTACAAATTGAAAAACAAATGAATTTATTATGATAATCTAAACTTACCGGATTATATACGATAGTTTGAAATAATTCACCACCTTGAATGGATTCATCTAATTTTTCACGACCTCCTGGATATTTATCGATTAACATTGTATGAGTGAAAAGGCCACAGGTTTGTCGAGGTAAAACCATTATATTGCGATGGATAAAACCGCGTCGTAATCTAGAAATTGTTTTAAAATGAAACTAATAGACATTCGATGGAATTAAATTTTAGGCAATTGCACCTGGCTGGTCGTAAATGTGGATATTCTTCAGTTGATGTAACACGTATATTCCAGACTTTCTTCCATGCTGTATAAAGTAATTCATGTACGGGATAAACGCCAGAATGATGCGGTGCAATTGAATAACCCGAATCAATTGGTATACCTTTTAATTTAGCAAAATTCTTATTCAATACCATATCCTCCATTAATAATGTTAAATTATCATATAAATGCGGTTGTTGATGATTCCACATATGCGAAAACCACATGAATTTATCAATATTCTCTAATATCAAATCATCACCTTTATCTTCTTGATGATTACCATGATGGAAATATTTACCAGAAAAGCCTAGATTGAATTTAAAATTTGGTATCATCTGTTGTATTCGTAATTGTGTTGATATTAATGCTTTAACATCATCAGTACGTAAACGTGTACCAACTTCACCAACAAATATATCATCAATATCAACTAGAAACATACGTTCCAATGATAACGACAATTGTCCATGACTTAAATAACTTAATGAATCTAGAAATAATAAACGATGCAACCAGAATTTTAAACCGGAACCAAAAATTACACGTTGAATATTATCGTATAGGCCATGATCTTGGATTACTGTCGGTAATGGAGTTTTACCGATAGTATCTAAAAATTAATTATTATTTTTTATATTGCAATATTTTTTTTCGGGGGGGATTACTTTCAGTCGATTGGGAATGATCGTTGCGATGCGCCCATTCCAATGGTTCATATGTGGAATGATTAGCTTGAAATACTGTCCAATCATTACCAGGTAAATCACCCCATACCGTTTCACCAGCTCTAGTTAAACGTAAAATTTGCGAGGCGGCATTCAATGCGGCATCTTTCAATTTCAAATTTGTATGTATAAACAATTGGAAACCTTTCAATTGTGAACCAACATAAGTTTCCTCTTCAGGCGTTATAAAACCAATAATACCAACATAATATTCACGACAATATTTATCTAATAATTCACGATTCCAATTATCCATTTGTAAATATTTATTGAAATTCTCAAATACAATAACACCATAACGACCTTTATCGAGATTTGTTAATACTGGTAGACTTTTGCCAGCCACCTCAACTTTGTACCTTGAAAATCATCATTAACGTTTTCAATAATTACAATCATAGTGATGGAACAAAAGTCGATATTTCTCCCCAAAAAAAAAAATTGATTTAACCGCGTGGTTGTTGTGAGTGTAGATTTGAAAGTAATTCAAGTTCTCAAAACAAAACAGAACAATCGATAATCGTGAAATTCAAAACTAGAGACGAACAACGACATAATAAAAAAAAAAAAACACTCCGTATAAAGCAGTTGCATAGAAGAATGCTTTACATTGTAATCTCTCAACGAATAGAAATTTTATGTATTTGTTCAAAGATAACACTTTTTTTTGTTTTTTTAGTTGTCCCCTCAACAACAACAACAAAAAAGGACTATCGACTTTTGTATAAATAAATAAATAAATAATGAAAAAACGGATTACTTAATTCTTGTGTGTACTAATAATTCGGCAATATCTCGTCCCAATTTCGAATATATTGTTTCAACAAATACTAAAACTTTTGGATAACTACGTAATCTAGCTTCGGTTTTATGGTCGTGATTTTGGGTGATACGTGGTCCATTCATTATACCACAACGTATATTGGGCTCTGGACGAGTGTTACGTTGAATAAAACTGTAATTTAAGAATTCGATTAAAAAATAACAATAATAATAATTTGAGCAACAATTTTACGATTCATTGAAATCTTATCATAACATTTAAATAATTAAAAAATTTGAATTTGATAAGGCACAATTTTATTAATGAACATGCATAATTGAAATCTAAACTCAAAGGTTCTTAATCAACGAAATAAACTTACCCAGTTAGATAAGGCGAATGTATATACCAAGAATAGATAAATATTAAAACAATACTTAATAAAATTATAGCGAATACACATTTTTTCAATGTTGACGGTTTAAACATATAATTGTTACGTTTAAAGATACGCCGAACAATTTTATGGAAACGTCGTATTAGTCGAAATTTTGGTACGCCAATTCCCAGTAAAGGTCGACTATCGTCACCCATTTTTCTTTCTTTTTTTTTTGATTTTAATAATTAATTTGGTAAAGTAAAATCATGAGGTAATTTGATTTTTTTTTTAAATATGGCACACGTTACTGGAATGATTATGCTTATATGGTTATTTCTATTATTATCTAAGCACATCAACAATTCTCCATTTACAATGTTTCCAAATTTCCAAATTATATAAAATAAATGTTATTGCCATGATTTTCCGTATCAACACCAATAACATAATCACAATCAACATAAACACTAAACAATAATAAATACATTACTTCTTTATTCTTATATCTTGTCAGTCTTCTTGTGGTGATTGTTTTTTTTTTATATTTAACAATAATTTGTGTCTATTTCGATTTTATCGAAAACTGCAACAATCAGAAACAAAAAAACAAAACCGTTTTGTTTGTTCAAATAACGCCAATTGAATTATAATGCGGCAATAATAACATAAATAAAATACAAGATTTGAATGCAAATAACTCGAATCGAATAACAACAAAGATTGACAATAATATAACCTCAAATTTAGAGTTTCTTCCAATAATTTACACATTATAGTCACAATTTTATAATAAATCACTTTGATTTTATTCATTAAATATTCGCTAATTCATAAAATATTGATATTCTTACATGATTTTGTTATAAAAGAAAATAATTGGAAAAGAAAATCATTCACATTTTTCGTTCATTTTATTAAAAAAAAAAATAAGAAATGTCTGAAGTTAGCACTTAGACAACACACAATATACCAACATTCTCTTATGCTGGATTATCGACGACTAACTTCGGATCTATTCGTGTAAACCGTCCGGTTTACTATTTATTTGAAAATAAATTTGTATACAGACGCAGTACAGTTGAAATTAATTGAAATTTTCTAGTCATATTCTAATTTAAATATGAAAATATTTAATTAAAATTAAATCTATTCGAATCCACCTTTTCCATCATGATTAAATTAGGGAATTTAGATTATTGGTATTACTGTAAACAAAAAACAATTGAATTCCAAAATGGTAGTTTTTTTTGAAAAAAACTTATTAAGAAAAAAAATGTGCTTTTTTATCTAATAATTAGATTCTAATTATCAATATTCAGTGATTTAATATAAAAAACTGTAATTTTTTTGTAAGATAATCTTTATTTGGTTTTTTTACCATAAATTTTTATATACATTTTTTGGTTATTTTGTAGGTAACAAAAAAAAAAAAAAAATAGTACTTATCACAGGTTATTATGCATTTTCGTAATGTATATCAGCTGTAAAACCATTAGTACCATCAGCCAGATATTTAACAACTCTTATCATACCATCTGGTTGGATAACGCGATATTCACCACTAACAGCATCACCATCTCTAAATTCTTGATGATTCTGCGAATTACCAGTTAATGGATCTTCAACACCATAAACAAACGCATAATCTGGTTTAGCCTAGATTTCAATAACGATTGTTTAAATTGAAAACAAATATATGTATAATTATAGTTTTTTACCACAAAATCTATAGTTTTATGATGTGGATGAATCCGATTGGGTATATGAATCTCTTTGATTTGACCACTAACCGGTCCACGAAATTTTTGATACGAATAACCGGCATTATCGTTATTTTCATCACATAAAATCAATGGTACAACACAAAGGTACTGTAAAATATTAATTATAAATTATATATGTTGTATTAAAAATGATTGATAGACTCTTACAAATAATATTTTTAACATTTTTATAGGAACAAATACTATTTATTGACTGAAATTGGTGAATTTCACTCCAAATTTATATACCCAAAATCACAGTCTTATATAATTTTGCATCTCCGGAAATAATCAATTATTATTATATTGATACACTTGGTATTGTATTAAAATTATTTATTGTAAGAGTTATTACGTTAATCCTTTTTTCTTTTGTAAAATTCTGCGGATAGCCAAGATAGATTAAATCTATTATCTAATTTTCATTGAGCAATTCGAACGATCAACCGCAAACATTTTTATTTTAGAACCAAATCGATTGTTGGATAATTCTAGGCTCAAAAAATTTGTGGAATCCATATAATGTGTCGCTTTTTTGTCGATTTCATTATGATTTTCATTGATTGTCATCTAATTTCCAGGTCAACCATTATAGAAATGTTAATTGAATCGATCGTTTTAACGGTCAAAACTATAGAAAGGATATGGAAAACCATAGAAAATCGACAATAAAACACTAAAGTCCTGACATGTGCACATATGCATTACTTCCTGTCCTATCGTGAATCACAACACGACTAGCAATAAAACGTTCAGTTAACTCTCCTACATGGTTGTACGTTGTACATACATACGTGTTATATAAGTTGATTGAAATCGATTGAGATTAAATTCTAGCCTCCCTACGTCCAACTCTATCAATTTATTTAAATGAATTTTCTACAATCAGATGCAACTGTTCTAGTTTTATACAGAACGCTTACATAATATCAAAAAAAATATATTATTTGCAAACGGTCATTATTAAGATCGTTCCAGTTTCTGCACCAGGTCCGGCCTAAACAAACTTTACAAATATCTATGTTTTCTTACGAGATGAATCATTCACCTTTCTCTTGAAGCTTGAATGATAATTCAGATGATTTCCGCATTCATTTTATTTGTATTTAGATAACCAATTGTTTGTCATTGAAAATTTGTGTGAAATTTTTCGGAATTCAATCCTGTAGTTATATTTATATAAACTTTCTTTTTGCGTATTGGGATGATTATACAATTCTATCATAACTACAACTATAGTAGTAATACAGTTTTTTTTTTATTTTTATTTTAACTAACAAGTGAGATCACTATTGCGATATTATTATTATTATTATTAGTGGATCACGTAACTCAGTTATCCCATTTTACGCACACTTTCACAGAGATAATAATTAGATTGTCGTCGGTATATATACGAATTATTATCAATCGATATTTACAATAAATAAATTGAATAGGCAATTTTATGGTTATTCAATCATCAAAGTGAATTTATGTAAATCTAATACAATATCGATCGTTATGGTGGATGCTTCCATTTCCTGGAATAATTAGCGAATTTTCAATTTATTAAAATAATATTTGGAAATCATATGTCCAAATTTGGTATTTATCCCAATATGGTATTAATTTATTTATCCTATGTGTAAATTTATATATAAGAGGGATACATTTTGTGGTAGGGACTTAAAATATTCGCTTATAAATACGCATATAACTCGATTTCTACTTTAATATGATCGAGTTTCGTCTAAAATTCGCAACAATGAAAATTCATTATCAAATCTTATTAATCAGTTATATAACTATTGCGTCTAGTTATCCTATTGAGTATGTCGCACATTATCCTATAGCGTCAGAAAAAGCTGAACCTGTTGTAAGTTGCTTACTTGTTTCGTTTAATATTCAATTTTGATTATTTAAATGTATGTATATAATAGGCGTATCCTAAGTACCATTTCGAATATGGTGTTAAAGATAGCCATACCGGTGATATTAAAGAGCAAATAGAACAACGAGATGGTGATGTTGTTAAAGGTGAATATTCATTAGTTGAAGCTGATGGTACAGTTAGGAAAGTTCAATATCAAGATGATGGTCATAGTGGTTTTAATGCTATAGTAACACATTCCGGACATGCTGTACATCCACCAACACAAATTAAAACAATCCATTATCAACATTAGAACAATTAGTTTTTTTGTTTATATTTCCTAATACATTTTCATTTTTTAGTAAAATAGCTTTTACATAGCGATCAATATCGTTTAAAAATAGATAACCAATAAAATAATTTCTTTTTAAGAATTTTATTGATTTTATTGTTGTTATTTGAAACAATGTTATTTATAATTTAAATGATAGCGTAGAAAAAACAACAACAAATGGATGATTTATAGTTGGAACGTGAAAAATGAGTACGTGAAAAGATATATTTGCAGGATTTAACTATGTGATGGTCGAATATTTCCACGTACAGGCTGTCTATTTTCGTGCAAATAATCATCAATATTGATTAACTATATAGTTTTTTTTGTTTTTGTTTATTTTTGGACACGACTCCTTCAACAGTATTGAATGATTAATAGGAAGTCTATTTTGAGAGTATATTTGTTTAGTTTTGTGTTATTTTAATAAAAAAAAATTACGAAAATAATTATTTGTAATTTATTGGAGCCGTCAGAAAGTTAACACGACAATGGACAAAAACCGTCATCCCTAGAAAAAAATATTGACCAGACATACACGCCGACTTAGTGGAAACATTGGGAGGATTATGTCCATTGATGCAACGAGTCTCAGCTGAGCAGATCATCTACGCCCCCCCACACTAGCGTAGATGTGGAAAGGATCGAAGATCTAGTTTTAACTAATTAGAGAGACATTTAGTTGAGGCTACAGGGATTCTAAGCGACCAACTTGAGATGAACAAGGTGTTTGCACGAATTGACATTTCAAGAGCAAATCTTAAATATCACCAAGCTAATCGGAGATGATAATCGTCCCGATTTGTGACAATGGAGACTAAACAATTGATGATTTGGAAACGACCAATCGGGAAAAGCCAAAATTGCAAGATCTACGCAAAAGGTTATAGCGTCCGTTTTTTTTTTTGGGGATTCCGAAAGAATAGCTACGATGGATTACCTGGAAAGGTTGTTGCTATACAGACTCTTACTATGCTAACCAAATACAAAGATTGCGGTAAGCTATCGAGGAGGGAAACTAGCTGGAGTGCTGTCTCATCAGCACAACGCATCTATGCACTCATTTTTGAAGCCAGTTTCGAATTACCTAAACACCCATCCTATTCTTCAGATCTATCTATTTCCCAGGTTGAGGAGCAGCTCAGGGGCAAGACCGCTGTAGAAACATTTTGGGATTTGAGAGAGTTATATGGTGGAGATTTCGTGCTTTAGAAAGGATATGCAACAAGTGTATTGTTTTGTTTTGAAAAATTATTTATATTTTACTCAATAAATATTGTGTGTGTGTGTGTCTATTGATTATCATTACTTTTGAATTATTCCTCGTATATTGAAATGGAGATTGAGATTTCGTTATTTGTTCACAATTCATGTCACATACAGATGAGATGAATGGCTGATTTGTTCGATTTCTCAATGCGATTGAAGCCAAATTTTGGGAGCAATAACGGAAACTGGAGATTTTACTTTATTTTCTCTAGAAATTATGTCCAAATTTTTTCCAATTATTGTTTTAGATACTTTAACTTATTCAATATTGGTGCTCTAACGTCTTCCTTCTTAGATAATGCTCGATTTTTAAAATGTATGGCGAATAAAAAAATTGCGATACTTATACTCGAACCATAAGATTAAATTAATGATAATTTAAAAATAAAACCGTATATCTATTTTTATAGATCTATTCTAATGGGAACTATAGTGGGAAAAAATCCTATTCCATCCCGCACAGTTGTTACAAATTTGGTTAATTGGGGCCCATTTCTAGTCATTATTTGTATTTTGTTTTACAATAAATAATTGAAACCAAATCGTAGGATTTGTCTAATCAATATTTTACTATCAATAGTCAATAAAATTAACACAAAAATGGTAAATGTTGATCTATGGAATTGATAAGTTGAGTTGTTTGTTTTCAATTCAATATTATAATTATATGAATATAATAATAAATTATTATTGAACCGTTTTTATAGCCCACCTCTTCTATTTGTTTAATTGATTTGTTTTTAATATAAAAATGTAAAGAATTCGACCCTATACACAGTTTTGCCAGTTTCTTTAAAGTTATTATTGTGGATTTGTAAAGAAAAAGTTATGTCAAACATTTTTATCGTTATTGTTGGGGTAAGTTTGATTATAATAAAATTAAATATTCGATTTTTTTGTTTGTTCCTAATTCTAGATTATTACAATTTCGTTAATTTCTATTGAAACGGCTGTAATCCGTAATAATTTACCGTTGCGATTGAGTATTGCCGATTGGACAAATTATTATAATTATCATGAACCTAATGGACATGGAACTTATGCTTTTGGTTATAATATTGACGATACCCAATCGCAAAATATACAATATCGGAATGAAGAACGTTATCGAAACGGTACAATAACCGGAAGTTATGGTTACATTGATCCTGCAGGAATTGCTAGAATAGTTAATTATATTGCCGATCATCTTGGCTTTAGGTGATTTTTTTCTCTCTCTTCTAATAATATTTTGATAATAATAAATAGCAATTTTGCAGAGTTGTTCAATAGAGGAATCTACAATTAGTAATTTAGACTTATTTAATTTATTTTATAAATATGTTATCCAATGTTTTCAATAATTTTAAAACTCATATTCAATAATTTCGTATTATTATCGATTAATTTCTGGCAATTCGATCGATTTATAATCAATGCATTCGATAGAATTTCAACTAAAGTTTGATTGATTTGTTGAATAAATCCTTGATAGCCCAATTTTAGTTGTTTCGATTTATTAAAGAATTTAATCGAATAGAAATATGAATCTACCGGCAATGGTATCGTTGATGATATCCATATGATAATAAAATCATTTAATAAATCATCATTATTAATTGATTCCGTTTCTTCTAATAATTCTTTTTTGATTTGTGCTGTCGATAGTTTCATGGCTAATAATAGAAATTTCGATTTCTCTAAATATTCCGAATTCTCACTGAAATATAGTTTTTATTCACTCTTTTATTGAGACTTGTATCATTTTACCTGGAATTTATAGAATTACCATCTAGTTCGATTAATGTTAAACATTTACTATTGCCATATTCCAAATTTTCCGGATTCAAATCCAATAAGTTCTGTTCGAAATTAATTTTAATACGTGCAATTGCCGAATGATCATATTGAAAATGACTAATTACACTATTAATAGTTATATAACGATTGCAATTCTTATGTGGACAAAGAATTGGTCTGAAATTGTTTTAAATTAATTAATTAATTACTTAATTAGAATTCGATACACAAATTACCTTGAAGATATTTTTGGTTTTAGGGAATTTGACATATCGTTTTGATTGAACAAAACAAAAGAAAAATAAATATATATATAACCGATAATTATTCGATAACTATATTTAATATTGAAATGGCGCTGTATTTTGAAAGGTTTGAAACTTGGATTATTTTTTATTATCTAAGTATGCGTTCAGATTGCACTGAATTCCAAGATGTGTAATTCCAGTTACGAACTATACAGTGATCCGCTCCATACACATTTGTATGCGACAATAATTGCGTAACGCTGAAACGTTCTAATTGATCCAGTCACAGCTTAAGGCAGTTTGTGACTAATATTACAAGCTCGAATTTCTGGCCTTACTTTCCCAACCACGGCTATAAATTTTTTTTAAGCTTCATTTTGAGAGCCTCAAATTCTCCATAAATCTAGTTCCAGACAATATTTTATAATGCTAACTGTTCTTGAGATCGAGTGCAAAAATATTGGATAACTAAAGAGCGGATACTCAACTCTTACAAGAGGCGCCTTCGTTAATTGCGACGTCGTACTATTAGACAAACGAATGCCAGTGATTGATAATAAAAGGTCATCTATAGTATCTTGGTGCAATTTATGAGTGAATTTTTTGAGCAAAGTGATTATAACTAGAGCATCAAGGATTACCGACGCTTTCGCAAATATACTTTTAGACGAATACAATTGTGTCTTCACATTGCTATTATCAAAGTAGTCTGGAACTGGTCCTCATACTACTTTGTTACGCGGTCAAGAGATCTTTGAACAGAGAACTAGAACCATGAGATTGTATAGTTTTATCCGTTAGCACTGTAACGGTACAAAATCGTCCGGGATTTGATCCGTGGTAACAGTTTCTGACTTTGTATAATTATTTAATTTGTTGTTTATTTGGTATTTAGATGGCGCTGCTTTTATGACGGTTTGGAACTTGAATTGATTAGTTTAATTTTTATAAATAAATTGATATATTATGATTGGGACGGTGAAATCGTGTTTTTCCAACTATTATAATAATTGAAATTCGAATTTTATATTAGTATTTTAACTAATTCAAGTTATTCGTGCAATAAATGGAAACAATTAGAGTGAATGTTAAATAGTGCATCAGAGATATGGTTGTTGCGAAAACTCTTGTGATCGTTAGACCTGATAACAACAATTTACATAAAACAATAATAGAGACCTTTCTATCTACCTATATACATACATATATATTATGTATATTGTATGTATATATGTATATGGCGAGTCTTCTTTCACTTGAATTTGATTTTAATCGACAAATTTTCACATTTACAACAAAAATGAAAGTGACAAAATTCCAAATATTCGTAATAATTCCAATGAAGACAACAACAACAACACCAATAAAAAAAATAAAAACAATAACCGTTAAATATTGATGCTTCGGAAATCTATTAACCCACTTTCATTCATAATAATAAATAGATAAAACCATATGAGGATCGTTGTGGGGGATTATATTGGAATTAATAAAGAAATCACCCTCTCTGTTTCCCTACCATTTGTTTTTTTTTTTGTTTTGTTTTGCAAAAGAAAGTATATTTAAAGGAGGCATCGATAATTTCACCAAATCATTTCATCAAATAGTTTCTACTGTGTCTCTGATAAGAAAAATCTATCGCTAATAGAATAATGGCAACGATCAAGGTATATATATATATATATTTTTTTAATTTATCAATAATTTAAATCACGTACAAAAAAATAACGATTAGAATCCATAAATTATTGCAAATTTCCGGAAAATCAAACTTTCTTTGAATAATAATTATATTTGTTTTTATATTAATTGAATCAAGATTCGAAACATATCCGATTTTGAACGTGAATTTCTTCCGAATTATCGTTAATTTATTTATAAAGTAAAAGTTTCTTGTTTTTCAATAAATAGTTTATATTGTTGTTACTGGTTGTTGTAATGAGTACATCTGGACGTACGATTTATCCACGTGAAGCACATGATCAATCGAATATTGATAATACAGCTTATATTTATGATGGCCATAATTATGACCAAGACAATGGTCAAGTCCAAGAACAATCACAATTAAATACAGGACATGAGACTGGTTATTCAAATGAGGAACATATTATTGATTATTATGTGAGTATATAGTGTTCTCATTATTATTTCGAATTGTTATTAACATTTGGAAAAGAAGCTGAAATACAGATGGCAGATGATTATATTGGAATTGTTCATTCAACACAATAACAGATGTGAAGATTCTTATATAGAAATTTTTAGAATTATTTGTATAGTTTTCTCTTTGTCAATTATTTTTATATCAACTTTCAGGCGAAACCGAAATACACTTTTAAATATGGCGTCAACGATTATCATACAGGCGATATAAAAAGCCAACATGAAAGTCGTGATGGTGATATTGTTAAAGGACAATATTCATTAGTTGAACCAGATGGATCTGTTAGAACTGTTGAATATACAGCCGATAAGCATAACGGTTTCAATGCTGTTGTACATAAAACAGCACCAATCCAACATGCTTATCCAGAACAACAACTACAAATACAACAACAACAACAACTAGAACCACATGTTGAAGAAGAAGAAGAAGAAGGCGAAGGTGAACATTATTAAACAAAAGATTTTGTTTATATAACTTATTTTTGTTGAAATTTTGCCAATTTTATTAAATTATTATAAATAAATTTTATTAACGTTCAATGATTGTGTTATTAATCTGTAGTGATTTATTATTATTATCCTCAACTTAACATCGATTCAAGTTTATACAGTAAAACCTCTATTGGGCGAGCATTAACGGAAAACGAGTAGTTTAACGTAGAAATATCGGCGCACTTAAAATTTTATTTAAATCACGATAATGGGATATATTCTCTAGTGCAAGGCAGAACATGTACGGATAAAGAGTCTCGCTAAAGACGAGCACCTTGGCTATAAATCAGCAGAAATGTGGGATCTCGTACCGAGGTGCTCAAAGAATTTCACATGAACAAGATGTACACACGCTGGATGATCACCGAACAAAGGAAGAAACGAGCCAACATTTCAAGAGTAAATCTTGAATAATACCAGGCTCATCTGGATAGATTTTTGATTTGCAATAATGTAACTAAATTGATATTTTGGAAACGACATTGTGATGGTTGCCGTTTGTAAAGCGAATTTCGAATTATTTCAACACCTATATTGTGTAAATCTAGCTTTGTGTGGGAAGAACAGTCCAGGGTCGAGCATAGCGAGGTGATGACTATTGTGGAAGCATTTTTGGGGAGTCAATTAGTATTACTTTTGGATCGCCCCTCGTAGCGCGTTCAGTAGTGGATTTTTATTATGCTAGTCATTTGTTCTTCAATTTTCTAGAAAAAGTGAAAATTATCAATGAATATATATCTCTAATTTATGATAATTGTAAATTAATTAATCAAATATTTTACGATTCATTCGAAAAAGTGAAAATTCTTTTAATAATAAAGACCGCAAGTTCATCGATTCCTCACCCAAATAATGATCATTAAATATGTTCACTTTATTAGTAGTCATGTTTATTATGATAATAGAGAAATCGTGAATGGAAAATGTCTTCTTACATTGATTGCATGATCAATATGATTGAATCATTACAACTGATCTAATGAATAATGAGAACATCTCGTAACTTATTGGTAACATCAAGGATAAATCTATTGATGCCACTATTACGTGTCTATACAGGCTGGACCATAAGTACTGGTACACCGAGCAAGCTAAATTTTTAACTTAAATTGAAAATTTATATTATAGCTTAGATACAGGGTGTCAAACTTTTTCCTGGATTTTTCCATATATCGCATTCTAATATACACACGAAATTTACCAGTAGACTTGCGCCACTTTGTATAAATTCAACGTTTTTGTACCTCACTGTATATTTATTTTTTCTAAGTACTCTTATCTCTTAAAAATAAGTATACAGTGAGGTATAAAAAAGTTATGATGACTTAAATTTTGGCTATAGAAGATTCACATTTGAGAGCGCATGGGCGGGGCTATGTATTAGAGCCTAACGTATTTCACCACATCTAACAGGCTATCACGGTGAGGTGCGGCGTGTGGAGGGTTCTAAAACTTAGCTCCACCCATGCACTCTCAAGTGTATATCTTCTATAACTCTAATTATTTTTATATTATGATGAGATATTGTTCTGTGTAGGATTACTTATAGCGCAGTCTGTATATTGTAATAATTGTATGTCGTGATTGTGGGAATTTTTTCTAAATTAGAAAAACTGACCTTTATCTATTAAGAAAAATAGAAGGAAATTGATTGATTTGGTTCCAAAATATAATTAAAAAATTATTATCCAACAATATTAAATTGTAATTATTATAATTTTTTTCGTGAATAATTATAAAGTTGGATATTGTTGTTATCATAGTTGACCTTTTCTCGTTGTTGTTGTTGTTGTTGTATTGGGTAATAATAGTCAAACTAAACCGATCGAGTACCTACTTATATGAATAAAGGGGATACTTTTTTTTGCGATCATATAGAATTTAAGAAAAATCTAAACAAGATCCTTGAGAATAGTGAAGGAGTTCGGTCCTATAAATACGGTACTAATATGGGGGAGGTGATCCAGTACATCTTGAGCATTACTATAGTGAAACTGTGATTTACCACCACTAATCGATAAAATGACCAAATTCATTCCAATCATTGTAAGTATTCCGAAAATACAAATTTATTGAGTTGCAATTGTGCAACAACTACGAACAATATAAAATTCGTGACAAGGTGGTACCCATGTTTGATATATCACGAAGTAAATAGCTCCTTTGTTTAAATTCTAGATTTCTCTACAAGCTTTAATTGTGGTTTTAATTAATGCCGGTCTAGCGCCAGTCTATAATAATGTTGGCCATGGACTACCATTCGGTTATGGGCCAGGTCCTGTTGCCGCTCCAATTCCTGCGGCACACGATCCTCTACAAGGCGTCGACTATTACGTAATTAATTACAAGTTGTTTTTTTTTAAGAGAAAATAAAATAAATTCGATAAATTCCAAAGGCGCATCCGCGATATTCGTACAATTATGGTGTAGCTGATGGTTTAACTGGCGATCATAAAAGCCAATCTGAGGTACGTGATGGTGATGTGGTTAAAGGTTCGTATTCAGTTGTCGAACCAGATGGTACTGTACGTGTCGTTGATTATGCGGCTGATGGTATTAATGGTTTTAATGCTGTTGTTAAGAAAATTGGACCAGCTATCCATCATACAGCTCCATCACCGGCTATTATTGGACATGGTCATGGTCATTATTGATTATTTTTTTTTTGTTGCTTTGTGATTTTGTATTTTCGAAATTTCGGTCAATTGGATATATTTATTGATCATTTTTAATTGTTTCCTTTAATTAAATTATGTCACAATTAATGATAATATGTAGCAACTATTGCTAGTCTGATTTTTAACCTCTCTACCTTTCTGTGGGAATTGTGTCAATTACATATTTACTAGAGTGAAATTATTCGAAAAAACAAAAACGAAAGAAAACTCTCTCTCTCTTTCTCTGTTTATAATAAAACAAACAAAGAGAGATAACAATTTCATGTTCATTAAACAATGGCTTGTTCTGATCTTAGAGAATTATCACAATTTTTACGACTGCAGTTACATAAAATATTCTTTTTTCCAATTAAATACCGTCATTTGCATACAAATTTACTATAATTTAATTGTTTTTTTTTTTGTTTTCTTAATTTTTAATTAGAAATTTTGATGAATATTCAGAAAAAATCCAAGATTTCGATCGAAATTGTGCAATAAACCTTGGGGAAAAATGGAATTAATGCATTGTTTTTGATTTTTTCATCAAAAAAATACATGAATATCCATAAAATTTGCACTTTCTTAAAATTATATTTAATCGTTATTTACAAACAAATCTAATTATTGATAAGTGGAATTGATTGATTTAATGACATTGCACAAATTTAATAGATTGATCGATTTGACTTGCGAAATTCCAGCAAAATTCCTGCTGTTACCGATCGATTATACATTACAGAGATTACGTAATTGAATATTAGCGTCTTAGGATTGCTTAAAATATTAGCAATTTCCCAAAATGGTTTGTTCCAAGTGGTGCGACCTTGTCTATAGATAGCGGTGGCTACCATATGGGTTACAACATATCCTGAACGGTATAGTAGGGAGCTAACAATATTCCATTGTGACATGGGAACCGTATATATAAAGCAACTAGGCTAAAGAAATTAGTTTTTACAAACAAATTCCATTGAGAATTTCTAGCAAAAAAAAAAAATGTTTAAGGTACCATTCGTTTGTTCTAACCAATTGCGATTTTAATACAAAAAACAAAAAAATTTCAGTGCCTCATTGTGACGCTCATAGTTGTTTCAACTGAAACATTGGCTGGTATCACAACAGGTCATGGATATGCTCAACAACAAACCGTCGATTATTACGTGAGTTCTATCATTATTTTATTGTTCGAATTATTTTTTTGGAAATGCCAACAGTCACATCCGAAATATGCTTTTAAATATGGCGTATCTGATCCGCATACAGGCGATGTAAAAAGCCAACATGAAAGTCGTATTGGTGATGTCGTTAAAGGACAATATTCATTAGTTGAACCAGATGGATCTATACGAACTGTTGATTATACAGCCGATCCGGTGCATGGTTTCAATGCTGTTGTATCGAAAAGTGCACCGACAATACATGCTACTACTACTACTACTACACAACATGTGGCGCCAGCTATTGTTGAACCTGTAATTGTTAAAGCTGTTGCGAAAACAACAGCAACAGTAGCGCAACCTATTGTCAAAGCTATTTATACACCTGTAGATGGTGAGTTTGAGTTTTCAAGGATACTCGATAGATGGCGCTAGTGTCGTTTATTTGAATTTAATTAGAATAAAGCGATATTTGTGGAGACTTTAATAGGCAGTCAGACAAGAAACTACTTTTCTTATTATTTTTATTGATAAGAATAAGACTATCATTTGTCCAAAACAAAAACAAAAAAGTACAATTGTTTCCTTATTATTGCGCAAACTTTAGTTGTAATTTATTTATTTTGTAAATTTAAGAAACGTGACTGTATAATTGAGAACCCTCCGTTCTCATCTATCTAGTTGGACATTGAGTTGGGACAAATTGCGAATTAATGTTGTTAATTGTTATTTTGGTGAAGGTTAACATTAATTTTTAATTACCTACATCCATCAGTTTAATAATTATTATTATTGAAATTATTACAACTATTTGAAACTATATAGAAACTTATCTCTAATTGTAAAGTAATGAGAAATACTATTAAATTTCTAAATAATTAAAAAAATACGTATTATAACGGGTCATTCGAATTATAGCTCGTTCGCAGCTAACGTTAGCACGTTGCCTATCCGCCTATTCTACTATTTCGTTATTGATTCCTCTTAAATCAATTATAAATCCAATATAATAATTATTTTTATTAGATAGATAATTTATTTTAATAATATGTACGTATGATGTTGTTTATAATTCACAGGTGATGGTAAATTTGCTATTTATAACGATTACGACAATTATGGTTATGCTGGTTACGAACTCGATAATTACGATGACCATTACTACCAACAACAACATTACTAAATAAATTCAAATAATAGGTACTTATGGTGATTTGTTTTCAATTGCAATAATAATTGTTCAAGTTTTTTATTATTAATTTACTTTTATTTCATGGTTGTAATAATAAAGATTTTGTATTTTTTCTATTGTTTTTCATTGTATATCTAAATCAACATACAGGTTGATCCGTCAGAGGCGTTCCTAATCAAGTAGGAACTCCGGTTCTAGTGGAGAGAAAAATTGCACTCGGCGAGCTAGAGTTTTAACGCCGAAATGCTCTCTAAATATCACAGTTTAGTTTTTTTTTCGTGCACCCACTAAAGCCAGAGCTACAAGACTCGGAAAGTCTCTAGTGGATCAACCTGTATATTACATTTTTATGTAATTCTATATGGAAATGAACAAATTATCGAAATGCTCAATCTATAAAATTTACATATTTCGTTTCATTAATATAGAAATCAGATTTCAGGGCATATCTTTTATAACGCATAACAATAAATTATGAAAATTTGAATTATTTATTAAATCGTGCCAGATGTTTGCTCTTTCTTCTACTATATTCTCATATAGATATATATACGGGGTGAGTTGAAAGTCGTAGATTGTAATTAGTAGGTGGATAGAGAATGAAATTCTGAGACAAAAAGTCTTTAGACATTATCGCACCTGACTCACCGTTAATTAATTATTAATTAAATAAAGTGTCAGTCAGGATTAACTATAAGCGGTGGTAGAGAAACGCCCTCTAACACTCTAGAACGAGTCATTCTACTATAATAAGCGCTGAATCAACTGCCCATATACACCTAACCAATACCGCCTTTGCGCTTTTCTCATTTACCTCTTTATGTAATTGATAACTAATTAATGGCGGATCAGGCGCAATAGTGTCTAAGGACTTTTTGTCTTAGAATTTCATTCTCTATCCAATCTTTAATTTAAGTTGACGACTTTCAACTCATCCTATGTATGACATTTATATCGTCTTCACTTTCCATTTATATACATATATAGTTTTTTTAAATGATGTAATAACTGACTGTATATATGAACGATTTATTATTGGTTTAAAAGCAATTATATGTATTATTCTGTTGATTTTCAGATAATATGTGTTTTATATAGGAGAGTGAATCATTGCAAAATTGATTTTACAAAAGTATAAGAGAGAAATTTCAAATTCTCAATATATTTATTTAGTCTATAGAAATATTTTTGTGAAAGAGAAAATTGGATAGAATCAACATTTTCGGTGATATTATGTAAGGTTGGAAATTTTTGGAAAAAAGACTCGAAATGGGTAGTTATAGGTAATGCATCTTGGTCAATTATGAATTTTATATACAGGCTGTTACTGATTCTAATGAGTCTTGGACCAATTTTAAGCCAAAAAAATCCAATAAACAGAATTGCTTTGTTTTGGATATACAGAGTGTTAAATTATTGAAAATTTTGATAAAAACTCACCATAAAAAGAATTTCAACACCCTGTATATCGAAAACAAAGCATTTCAGGACATACGTTTATAAACACTTTTCGACTTGAAATTTGTTCATGAAATAATAAGTACATGTTGTTGAGTAACAGCCTGTATAAGAACAAACTTATACAACATTGTAAAATCTCTAAAATATTAAATGATAACAAATTATTATTTTTACATAATTAATTAATTAATTAATTAGAATTATTTCGATAAATTTTTGATTTAATTTTCAATTCCGGCAACTAAATCTCAATAAACAAAATAACAAAGATTGATTCAATTATTCATAATTCCACAACACACTTGATGCAAAAATAAACAAATTATTATTCGTTTAATTCGATTAAGCCTTAAAATAAACAAATGCTTAATCATTATCGATCTTGATCTCTATTTTTTCTTTTTTTTTTTGATCTCAATTTGTTCTTCCTGTTTTGTTTTGTTTTTTGTTTTGTTGTTTCTAAAGATTTCGATTTCCAATAATAATAAAAATAATAATCGAACAACCTTGCGATTGACTGTGAATTTTGTTTTCTAAAATAAAATTGTGTCAGAAAAAAAACTAAAATATAGTTCCAAATAACAAAACAAAAAAGAAATTTTGTTTATATAGTCGTGGAGAATTTCCATTATCGATATATAGGGAAGGATTCGGGCCAAAATTATGTAAATGAAACGATTCGAAAGCTGACTGAAACGTTTTCAAAACATCAATCAGGTATTTCGTTATTTTTATGGTTTTGTTTTTTTTTTCCTTTGTTTTTAATTATTATTTGGTAGACGTATAATGAAGCATAGGTAGTCCGCCAATCGCTGGGGGGTCCGCCTAGCCTTCACCAAAGGTCCGCCATAAAATCACATCTCCCAACTGTCCACTTCTATCCAAACTTTAGTTTTGGGATGGGACGTCCTCGGACTATACAACTTCTACAACCTCTGTAATACAGAGAGGGTGCATTTTTTTCTACATACACTTATGTCATTATTCCATTCAACCAATAACCCCCTTTCTCTGTTACGTAACTTTTTTCTTGATTAGATCCGGACACATCTCTAAAAAGATTTGTTCTTTTTTCATCAACTCCAAGAACTGACGGACGGTACAAACAAACAAAAAAGGAGTTCGAACCAATCTGATTCTGGTACAAAAGGGTGCTCGAAATTGACAATCCCGCTGGCTTATATATTTTTGTCTGTGGTTAGAAAAACTCCCTGTATTTTTGTTAGCATCGAAGATAACGTGATGTGGTTTATTGCACTATTCAAAATTTCGCAAAAATCGACCGCCTAGTCGATTTTTTTCTATCTAGATCGGTTATAAAACCATTTAATTTGCACCATCCTACTGTAGATTGTAATTGTATTGAGCGGTCGTTACAACCGGACTTTATAACTATCAATTTCGTCGCTCGCTCTAAACGGTAGGTCGTACTAATGAACGGAGTCTTTATATCCGGACCACGGTCTTATAGACAGGTCTTGACACTGCTATCTTACTATTATTGGTAGAGGTAAACTCTTGCGTTGTAAGAATTTAGTTACTAAAATTGCCACAAGGAGCGTCATAGTAGAGGAGGCCAACTGTGCGGGAAAGAGACAGCAGCAACAATTTGTTGTTGTTGTCTCTTTCCCGCACAGAATTTAGTTACTAAAATTGCCACAAGGAGCGTCTTAGTAGAGGAGACCAACTGTGCGGGAAAGAGACAACAACAGCAAGTTGTTGCTGCTGTCTCTTTCCTGCACAGTTGGCCTCCTCTACTAAGACGCTCCTTGTGGCAATTTTAGTAACTAAATTACAACGTCAAGATCTGTCTATAAGGCCGTGATCCGGACAAACATGGAAAAGAATTACAGAACTGTACTTGTGCGATTTTGATGAGATTTGGTAAACAGATAGAGATAGAGCGAGGACTGTCGTTATAATAGGAGTCGTTATAAACAGACTTCACTATATTTCATCGATAGGTGGATTTTTCGAATTTTCCAATAATAAAAATTGAAAAACAAATTTATAGAAAGGACGAATTTTAAATAATTACTTGTTAAAGTATAAAATTTTATTGATACGACCTCGAATTATACAAATATGTAATTTAGAGCAATATTAACAACTATCAACTCATCTATTAACTAATTAACAATAAAGTTTCATTTATTCAATTATTTTTAACGCTCAATTTAAAATTGAGTAACATTTTTTTTTTATCAAAATCCGAAATTTCGAATAATTTTACATAAGTATAGAAATTTCCCCAATAATAATAATAATAATAATAATAATAATAATCGGTTAATTAGTTTTAATTAATTATTGGGTTAATAGCTGTGGGAACTTTCTTACGATTATTATAATTTGCTACTAATAAATCTTATAAACGAAGTCGACTTCCTGAAAATTTATTGTCCATATTGGAGAAAAAATTGAACCCCAGGTGATTTAAAGTTTAAACAATTTTTCAAAATAATACATCACGCAGAGAAAGTATTGAGTTAATAAAGTGAAATTATTGATGATTTTCAATTGTTATATAATAAGAATAAGTATAAGATAGATAACGGTCGTACCACGGTATTTCTCCTCAAAGTTGGACAACGTAGGGCCTAGCGTAGTTCATGCGTAATTAAATTTGACATTTGTTGATATATTTTTTGACAAAAAATAAGGTTAGAATATCAAGACGTGATAAAATGATTGAATAATGTAAAATAAATCCAAAAATTTGTGCAAGAATATGTAGAAAATCAAAACTAGAAATTATTATTGTAAATTAGCGTTAGTAATCTGCATTACCGACAGGCGGCTGGAACAATCAATGGACGTACGTTCACAGAGTCAACGCCAACTTTGAGGGGACATAGCGTGGTACGATCGTTATATAAAATAATTGTTTTGGTAATAAATTATTGGCACTCTTTGTGATTATTATTATTATTATTATTATTATTGGTGTCTATAGAAATATTTTTGATCGTTTCGATCGTAAACCGAGTTTTCTTGCTGGTCTTGTCGATAATAATTGATTTGTGGCACATAATATCTAACACCCGACGAATAAATGACTCCAATTTGCGGTAGAAATTTCCCATCATCATCATAATTATTATTATTATTATTAAATATTGGCGGTTGTGGTTTGCGATTATATAAATCCGATTTAATATAACTAACAGATGGTTGTAATTTGGTTTTTCTCAATTTCCGTCCATTGATGGCATCATCATCAATTTCGTATTGTTGTTTGTCGAATAAATGTGCACCTCGATAATCGACACCGATAATAATTGATCGGTCTTGTTTGTTGTCTAAATAATTGAATTTTCCAATAGCAGGTGTGTATTTCTGGTCGATGGGTGTGCCGAATATCAATTGATCCGATGGTTTATATGATAATAATTTTGTACGATATTGATGTGGTATTAATGGTTTGTAAATATTTGGATTTGGTATGTCGTCGTATTGTTCGGAAACCGGAGCCGGATTTCTTGCATTTGTAATTTTTGTTGTTGAAGATGGTTTTGTTGTTGTTGTTGTTGTAGGTGGTGGTGGTGGTAGAATTGGACCTTGATTCGTACCGAATGTTACAACAATCGGTTTTGCCATTGACAAGGTTGCAAATATTACAACAACAATCTGGAAAAAAATAAATTACAAAAAAAAACAAAAACAAAACAACTTAAGTATATTGATGATTAACATAAATACTTTATACAGATAAATTACTATATACATATATACAGGGTCGTCCAAGTTTTACTGCCAACCCCAAAATCACCCTTATTCATAATCGTAGGTAAATCAAATTTGCAAGTATCGACAGTATCAGAAAATTGTATTTGAAAAATGTGAAAATTCGTCGCTACACCAATTATTCCGTTATTAATCCCATATTTTATAATTTAGAGACAAATTAACACCGCCAGATTGCTGGGCACATAATATAGGCGCCATACGTGCAAATTACAGATTTTTAACTATGTAAATAAGGGTGATATTGTTGGTGGTGGTAAAACTCGGACGACCCTGTATAGATTTAAAAGAATTCTTGTATGAATTCCAGGTCAGTATTAGCCTAGATGTAGAATTTTACTTGTTGTTTTTAGTAATTGCCATTTTTTTTTCTATTAATAATAATTGATTGACAAACTCAAGTTGCAATGTCAAATAATAATAATAATGAAAATATTTAATTGAGAGTCCAAAGTGGTTCGAAAATTGTTGAAAAAAAAAAATGTAGAAAGTTGTTGACCTATTGCGCAATTGCACCAGATTAATGGATTTTTTTATTGTTTGGTTTGTGATTTTTATTGTATTCGCATAAATCACGAAAATTTTCAACTAAATATTAAATCCGAGTTTATAATTTTCTAAATATAACGAAACCTTCAATTAGAATCGTAATTTCAATGTATCTGTACAGGGTGGTCTTGCAACTCTGACTCTAGTGGGTATGCAAAAACAACCGAACGATTTCCCAAACCAGAACCAGAGTTCCTACAAAATCAGGAGATTCTCTGGTGGACCATCCTGTATATGAGTATACGAGCAGTTTCATTAATAAAAACAATTTATGTCTTTTTTACGTACGAAAATTCATGTCAGGGTTGTTAAATCAAGAAAATCAAGGTTATCATCTTTATTTTTTTGTAATATTAATTGATGTTCAAATTTCTGTTTCCATGAATTTATAAATTTGATGAAGGTTTTCTTTTTTTTTTCAAATAACAGAATTCGTAGAAATAGACAAGCGGAAGTGATTAAACAATTTTAGTTTTAGAATTTTTTTTTTTTTGTGAAATGGTTGCATAATTGGTATTGATAATCTGTATGTTGAGATACCTTCTAAGGACAATCATATACAAATAAAATATTAATTGCGGAAATTTTACAATTCATACCTATATATCTACTTGACATCACTGACAGGGGAATGTGAATTGAATTAAAGGAGAATTTATTGTAAAAACTATTATAATATCATAAATTTCATTATACTATACAGGGTGGACCCTGCCACCGGTTTTCCCGGACTGTACTGTAACTCTAACCTTAATTACTCTATACTTTATAATAATTTCCATATTTCCATATTGAACGGCAAAATATTCTCCGGAAATCGCACTTGAGATCCTCGAGAGTTACAGCTGCACCAGGCAAGTTTTAGACGGTCAGAGGGACCGTTTCTGGGTGGTACAGGGTCGTCCAAGTTTTACCGCCATCCACAAAATCACCGTTATTTACATAGGTAAAAATCTGAAATTTGCACATATGATACCTATATATGTGGGCTACAAGTTCGTGGTGTTAATTTTTTTTTTCTAAATCATAAAATATCGGATTAATAACGAAATAATTGAAGCATAGGGACCAAGTTTCACATTGTTCGAATACAATTCTTTGATACTGTCGATACTTCCAAATTTGCCTTTCCTACGATTATAAATAAGTGTGATTTGGGGGGGTGGCGGTAAAACTTGGACGACCCTGTATATCTATTGTTTGATTTTTGATAAAAATTACAAGAATTCTACACAAAACTAGATAATAGTGTCAAGTATAAATATTATTATTATTATATAATAATAATTGTGATTTAATTATAAATTTGCATGTTGTTGGATGGAAATTTCAATTTATTGATGAAATTTCAGCACAATCAATTCTTTGGTATATGAAAGCGAAATTTCAACAAAAGTGAAATTTTTCAGCTTCATAAAATTGAAATTATTTTATAAAATAGACAAAATAGACGAAATATATTGATAAACGGATTGGCGCCCGATAATAATACGAATTACAATAATAATTTGTTAAATTAATTAAATACTTTCACTGTTTGGTAATTTTAAAGAAAGTATTTATTCAGAAACAAAAGAATGATAGAGCAATTGGACAAAAATCATTTTTTTTTTTTAATATTATTATTATCATTATTATTAATAATAATAGTGAAAGATGCAATTCGAATATATTTCCGTATTAGATTGCCATTTGTTTTTTTTTTTTTTTGGTTATTTCCTGCAAAAATTATTTTACAGGAAATACAAGAATTATAAAAAATTGTATAATATCGAATCTATATTATAAACAATTGCTATAGATGACAACGGATGCAACCAAACAAAAATCGTTTCCTGCTGCTGATCAATTTGTTGAAATCAAAGACAATTTAAATGGAATTACCCTTCAAATTTCTAATACGAATATGGAGAAACCTCAAATTATAGCCACAATTATTAATTATAAAATTTCAAATTCTGCAATTATTATTATTATTAGATTTCAACAAAACTCGATTGATTCATATAAATTCGATTGCGCATGGAGACTTCAACGCTGCGTTCGAGTACGAACTGTTTTTACAAAAATTCGCAATTTTGCTTGTTTTAAATACAAAAATATTGATTTATTGTTAAAGAAAAATAAAAATAATCACTATATAGACCTACCGCAACAGTCACCATATTAATTAATTATGCACAAACACAAAATTTCAGTATACCAACAGTATATCGAAAAAAAAAAAAAACCAAAATAATTTTACAACTGATTGGAATTTTAATTAATAGAAACCGACCAGCATGGAATTTTGTTGGTGTTGTTGGATATTTTTATTTATATTCCTTCAAAAATTTATACCATACCGTCTTTTTATATACAGAAATATATTATGTGTGCATCACGTAAAGTTGCCAAACTAAAACTAAACGCGATCGGACTTATAGCTGTTTTAAGTTTTGTGTTGTGGCTTCATTATATTTCACAACGATTCCCGTTGTTGTTGTTGTTGTTGTTGTTGTATTACTGCTATCAGTCGAATTTGTATTCAAAGGTTACCTGAAATCCGGATAATTATCAAATATATAAAATTCTTCCAAGATTCTATCACGCATATTTTATTAATAAATCAATATAATTATAATTATGAATTCACCGGATTCCTTTAATTCTATTTCTCAATTGTTTATCTATTTCTGTATATTTAATATAAGAGAACTCTTCTAACAATAATAATAATAATAATAATAATAAATTGTTACATAATTCGATTTTAACCGTATAAATAAATAAAATTTAATATGTACAAAGTGTAAAAGAAATTTCACAATAAATTAAATATACTTCATATATCTATAGAGCACATATGTTGAATTTGCAATTGTTTTTTTTTTATTAGTTATTATTATTTCAATGGTTCCTATTTGAATATAATTTCGCTTTATTATTATTATTATTCAAAGAAATTCTACAAAAAAAAAATAATAAAGGGGGCGTTTTACAAGGTAAACAACTGGAAAAATAATCCATTTGTCTACTTAAATATGTCCAAAATATTATTTGATCTAATCGACAAATTTCATAACACACTCTATTATCTTATTTTGTTTTTACAGAAAAAAAACACAATAAATTTGATCTCGGTTTCATATTCTATTTGTTTTTTTTGTTGAAAATTTTCATATTATACGAGGGGCGATCCAAAACAACACATCAATACACTTGGTAGGTACACCAAATCCACGATTAGAATGCATCTCTGACTATAATCTAGCAACAACAAATTCCCCCAATTCATACCCGCACATCAATTGTTACTAGCTATAGTAACTTTGTTTTTTATGACAAATATATTGCGAGCGTCATAAGCGGCCCACTGTCACTCCATATATCAAAAAGTCTGTTTTGTCATATCGCCGATGGAGCGCTGATTGTTAGTTGCGTGCTCGAATTAGTTGGAGTTTCCATCGATGGTCGTTCTTCGCAATGCTTGCAAGCACCAATCTACAACTGTAGAACGCAGTTTTTCCTTAGTTTGATAAAATAGAAGTGGGCGACTTGGCAATACTGCTCGGTAAATTTGAATGATGTTAATTAATTCTCGCCTCAAGTAGAGTAGTAATAAGATGTTGCCAGATTTGAGAAACTATGGAATTTAACCATTTTTGGATCTTTGTGCTCGATGGGGACGACGACTGCTCGTATATGCGAATGGAAATATGTCGTAACTAGTGAGGGGTCAGCCTAAAAATTACTTTTGGATCGGCCCTCGTAAATGTCGAACTATCTAACCTCTCCAGCAATTAATTCTATGTAAATTATTTGAATGAATAGATAATAGAAAAAAAAAAAAATTAATTATAACCAATTGAAATAGTTATCATAATAGAATTTATTGTGCCAATCAATATAACCGTGACATTAAAATAAAAATGAAAAAAAAATCCATATATAATTTTTCCGGTGTTATCTGACCATCACCAATGCCACCTCAATTAAACCAATTCAATATTTCAATCCAATTCAATCATTTACTTTTTTATCATGAATTATTTGTGAGCAAAATGTCAGTTTAGAATAAAAGGTCAACCAATTATTTATTTAGAGCTTTTCTCGTCGTCCATAATTGTCGATGCAAACGAAGCACGGATGCTGCTGCTGCATCATTATTGTAATTTTAAAATAGTTTCACTTTCAATCGATTAACGCGATCTATAATAATAATAATAATAATAATAATAATAATAATAATAATAATAATGGAATTAGTTTAGAACCTTTCTTTAAAATGAAAGCTGAATATTTTTTCGAAATTCTCCTTGATCCGAAGAATCTAAAGTACGATCTTCTCCTTGGAGGCAAATTTTTATAAAAAAAAAAAAAAAAAAACACCCACCCACCCACATTTCAGAAATATATTACAAACTGTCTCAGGGTGAACTAATGATTATTATTATTATTATTATTATTATTATAGTTATTTTATATATATAGGTACTTAGATACAAACATGAGCTAAATTGTTACACAATCAGCCCCTTCTCTCTCTCTCTCTCTCTTTGTTTTATTAGTGCACCTCATCATTCGAATGAAGATTCTATAACAACAAACTTTATCTATGTTGTGAGAATTAGATTATATTATTATTATTATTATTATTATTAATATTTATATAAAAATATTAAAAGTATTTGATAATGAATTACAACATCAATTCCATTCTTTCTTTGGTAAGCAATAATTCCAATCTATCTTTTAATTACATTTTGTTTTTTGTTTTTTTTACCAATTATAATGCAATAATTTAATTGAAAAATCCCACATTTAACCTAAGATGTTCTTTTGTTAAATTTCTTCCTCAATTTTTTTTTTTATCAATTAAATACGAGTGAATGTAAAATATTGAAACAATCCCGTCGACATGTTTGTTTTTTGTTTTCGTAAGTCTCACCCTATATTTTATAATTTAAATGGCGCGAACGATGATGGCTTGCAGCCATTATATTTATATAGTTTTAAATATCTCATCCTTGAAAAATGAGATTACAACAACTTTCAATTTTAGGACGATATTTTACTTTAACATACATATATATAACTCAAATTACAATAAATGTCTTTAATTAACAAATGAATGAGCGATATACAGTCTGTTCATTATATGTATTCGATTCTATATAAAACATTCAAAATGCCTTCCATCTATTTCCTTGTCTTGCAACTCTAGCTCTAGTGGGTGCAAAAAAAAACGGACTAGACGATCTAAAGTCTGATATTGAGAGAACATTTTGATGTTAAAACGATTTCCCAAACTTTAGAACCAGAAAAGCCTCTCAGGATGGTTCACCCTGTATAGAAATAAAGCTGTCATATATTTATAAAATTTCTAAGGTAA
The DNA here is from genome assembly GCA_037414775.1 of Zonitis immaculata. Classification (NCBI taxonomy): domain Eukaryota; kingdom Metazoa; phylum Arthropoda; class Insecta; order Coleoptera; family Meloidae; genus Zonitis; species Zonitis immaculata. The sequence goes on from JAZBGX010000123.1 coordinate 40,961, forward strand.
CTAGATTCAATGGACATTTTTATTATTACTTTATTACCTTAGAAATGTTGTCCACAAAACGGATGAATGGCACTTCTAACATCTTGTTCATGTAGTAAAAAACAAATGATTATCAATTTATTGCACAGCTCACCATATAATTATTGTTTTTAAGGCTTTGCAAGTAATAAACTCAATTTTCTCGGCTATTTCCATACATAATGAACAGCCTGTATAATGTACAGTAATTTCCAATGATCAAGATTTAGCTATTTATTTAAGGGAAATTGTTTTGGAAAGTTTCAATAATTTAGAAAATTTTCAATTTTTGTAAGAAAAATATAGTTTTGTTTATTTTTTTTGGAAAGTTCCAATATTTTAATAATTTAGAAAATTTGTTATATTTTATCGAAAAAATTTTCCGCCTAGAATTACTGTGATCGTTCAACCATAGATTCCAATTAATATTAAATATTTATATATATGGAAATATTAAATAATAATATATAGCGATCTTCAAATCAAACACAATCGTGACTTCCTATATTGTTGCGCATAGGTACATAAAATTATCATAAACCACATACCTATATAAGTGAGATAATGAATTTTTAAATGGATTGCATCAAAAAAAAATTTGATTTGTTTCACTCTTTCACAATAATATACAGGATGAATTTAAAGTCTTGGATTTAAACTGAAGAGATGGTAGAGGATGAAATTCCGAGACGAAAAGTCTTGAAACATTATTACACCCGACTTACCGTTAATTAGTTATCAATTAAATAAAGAGGTGAATGAGAAAAGCGCATAGGCGGCGACGGAAAAATTTGCAGCTGATCCAACGCTCATTGGTCGTGTCAGAGGACGTTTCTCCACCGCCGCCTAGCTGGTATTACTACGTCTACGCGATGTCTTATTGGCTTCTTTATTCAATCAATAACTGATTAACGGTGAATCGAGTGCAATAATGCCTTAGAGAGTTTTTGTTTCAGAATTTCATCCTCTATCCACTGTTTAATTTAAATCTACGACTTTCAGCTCAGCCTGTATGTATATAAGTCGATGTTTTCCAATATATATAAAATGCCGCCGAAACAATACTTTAATCTATAGCCAATTGAAAAGAAAGATTTCGTAAAATCCATTTAATTCAGTTAATTCCCCATTGACACCGATTTATTTGGCTTATTGTTTCGTCCGAAAAGGAATTTTTTAAAATTGATTACAAAAAAAAAAAGTCAGCAAATGTTGCAATTCCTCTGCAAACATGATATCAAATCTATATCATAATGATGACACAATAATAGATATGTACGTATAATAGAGTATGATAGTGTATGTCTTATTGGTGATTGGTCGTGACTTCTTTGTTGTGGAATTTAGAGCGAAAAATGGTGGTGATTTCAATTTGATAAAATTGAAAGTTGATCGATATATCGACGAAAAATTATCGATAAAAACAAATGAAACGCACTAAATCAATCAATTGTGATTGATCTACTACATTTTTTATTGTTGTTGCAGGGTATTGTTCTATTGACAATTATCACGAAACGATGGTGTTGTAATGCACAAAATGAGGTAAATTGTTTAAATGATCGAGAAAAAAAATCTATTTTTATTTGTATTTTTTTTGGGTGGGAGGAAAGAAGCTGTACAGTTTCCGTTATTCGATTGATGCACCTGGTGTTGGTATAATTTCGCAACATTGGGAAGAACGTCATAATGATCTAGTACATGGTGCTTATAGTTTTCTAGAACCAACCGGGAAAATTCGTATTGTTGAATATCATGTTAATGGTCAACAAGGCTTCCGAGCTGTTGTCAAAATACGAAATCCGCCAGGTATAAATCAGACAAAGCGAACTTTCTTGTACGGATGTATACATTTGAGAGAGTATGGGCGGAGCTAATTGAGACGTATAACCCACGTATACATTGGAGTACTGCGGTGAGGTGTGGTGGGCGCATAGCTGCTCCGCCCATGCTCTCTCAAATATGAATCTACTATACTTCATATATTCGTTTGAAAGTCGTGTTGACTTTAAATATCCACATTTTGTAATCTTCATATATATATTTTTTTTTTATGTTAAAAAGATAAGAAATATACGGATTAGCGAAATTGATTTCTAAATTCGCACTCTATTGAAAGTAAAAGCTTTTAAATGTCTATAATTGACTAGACAAACATTTGTCAATCGTTATAATCCGGATTGTTCTCTTTATTCTTACAAATTTGTAATTTTGAAGATTAATTAATAATCCGAATTAGAGAGGTATAGAGTTTGAAAAGTGATCGACAAAAGAATCGGTCCAATTATATTGTAGGTACGCCTATACAATAAAATAAAATGGAGCAATAACAATTAAAAAAATTAAATAAATATTGCGGTGATATTTAACGAAATTGTAACAAAAAGCCGGTCCTGTATTATAACAACTGAAGAGTGAAAGCTCTTGGTAATATTCAATTTTCTGTTGATAAATAATAATAATTGGGGACCTAAATTCGCTGACCGCATCATAATATCGGTGTCTGGTCCATAGTTGGCATTTCGGGAGCTGTAAATTGAGTAATTTTTCTTATTTACAACAACAAAACAATTTGTAAATGTGTGTGTGTGTGTGTGTGTGTGTGTATGTGTAACAAGTAATTCGAGATTTTTTAATTATAACAATTATTATTGTTGATATTTGATTTCTAGATTATTCTCGTGAATTTGGCCATTTGAAATATCCGAATTATTATAATGGGCCGATATTTAAAGAGAAACCTGTAAATTTCATCACCAAGGATCTATTTACAGTGAAAAATACCTATCCAAATCTACCAGGATAAGAGTTTTAAAGGACAAAACCATGATTTTCCTGTATCAGATATGAAATAACACTGAATCGATGATTATCACAATAAATTATATTATTGAATGGGCCTTTTTTTCCAACAAAATTCGTTATCAATTTAACAACAAACCAGTTCCTTTTCGAGCAAAATTTTTGTTATTCCACCATAAAATTTAAAGGTAGTCAACTTTGAGAATATTTCTATAAGGTAATGATGAAATAATTTCCTTTTGAGAATAATCTGTTTATTGATTTTTGATGGTGTTTTTTCATTGTATATTTTTATATGCTCGATTTCGTCCCTAACCTTTCCGTTGGACCAAACCCAAAAACTCATATATCCACCTAATAATAGTAATAATAATAATAATAATAACAATGATGCTTGATATTCTATTATTGTGCGACACTTGGCGTTAACCTTGTTTGGCTACTGGAAAATATCAAAAACCACACCCGAATTATATAAATATTTGTTGATTATGTTTATTTATTCATTTATTTATTTTAAGTCAAACCTACTCAACAGCTTGTTTGTTTTTTGTTTATTTCGATCTTCATAGATTACTTTTCATATAGCTAATTACCAAAAAAAAAAATTTTGTTTGATTGGATATTAAATCAAACCAATTAAACTTTCCAAATATAGAAATATCTTTCAAATAATTTCTAAATCAACTCTACGAAACATTAAACTAAATATAAACAAATAGAGATGAACTCTTTCTTAATTATACAATCTTTAGTACAGAAAAAAATGAAAAACTGCTCTTGTATTGTGAGATATTGCTAGATTTTATCTATCCAATATATATCGACAATCAAATAAAGTTTAAATTAATTAATAAATTAAATAAACAAAATTAGCGCCAGTTTTTCAAAAATCTTGTTAAACAGCGTCATCTATACTTCAATCATTAAAACTCAACCAAAAAATTGCAGGAATCTTTAAAAATCAAAAGAAAAATTATTACAAATTCTATTACTGACATCTATGTGTGATTGTGTAAAACTTATAATAAAAATTACAGCAACCTTCAATGATGTACGAGAAAAATCGTTCTAACAATAAATTTGATTAGTGCTATCTATGTGTGATTAGTCAAAGCTAGTTGTTAAAATTACAGATTTCCTTAACTACAACTCTTTTTTTGTTTCAAGTGTATCTCAAATTCGATAATACGATGTAAAAATAACTTGAAACAGATTATATTCTATGCATTTGTGATAATAAGTTAGATAATCATCAAGACAAGAATCTCTTTTATATAACAACTTAATCTACTAGATACTAGATGGCGCTAATGCAGCAAAAGATGACGCTAGAATTGTTTTTATTTTTTGAAAAATTTTGGGAATTCCTTTGCATTTCAAATTTACGTTGTAAATGCCCTCGTCTAACAGGATAATAATAATAATACTGATAAGGAAGTGCATTAAGTTGGAATGAAAACAAGCTAATAGTTGAGTATGTTGATGACTTTGATTGCGGTCTTTAATTAGCAGTTTGCTCCTTATTATTTTCCACAAGGATAAATCTATTGATCACGTAAATTATTGTTATCGTAAAGAGTTTTCCTAGGAAATTCGCCAGTTATTGTTGTTGGGGAAAATATTTAAAAATTAAACAAATAAAATTTGTAATAATTTACTAAAATCAATTAATAACTATATATAGAAACAATAAAATATAAATTGACGACTAGAATGTTATAGACATGGAAATGATTTCTTTGGATAGAATTCTGCACTTTCATTATCAAACAATAAATTTGTACGCACTTTGAAAGTTTTGTGCACTTTGACACAGTTTTTTCAATTGTTTACTATTATATACACACACGTATAACCACATTGATAAGAAATTTAGAAATGTACATAATAATTATTTTAATTAATATGATGTTGTTGTTGTTGTTGTTGTTGTTGTTGATGTTGTAGTAGTAGTAGCTGGGTCAGTAGTGGGCACTGGACGGCTCACCAAGCCATGAATCCGGACTTGGTGGGAAATCTGGATAGCCTCTCGGACTACTATCATTACTCAAATCGGTATCAGCACCTGCTGGTATATTATGCGGTAATGGTATGCCTGGTGGTGGTCCTTGGCCTAAAACAATATACACAAAATACATTTTTTTACTAAATCTAATAGTATATTGTGCAACTAGAGATAAATAATTCAATTCAAATTAGTACTCACCTAAACTGGCATAGACTGCTAAATCGGGATACGAAAAGTGTTCGTGTCCATGTGGCGGCGAATGGCCTGGATGATATGACGGGGATGTAGCTCCATGAAGGAATGACGGCCGCCCAATCCCGCTATGCTGCGATGACCCATCTTGATCCATACCCATATTAACAACAGTTCCATAACTATCATCGCTCAAATCTATTTTTTTATAAAAAATATATAGTTATATTTTTTTTTTATTAATTAGAGATAAAATAATTACCATGATGACTAAAACTATCTAAATCGACTTTCATATCGTCCTTATCAAGTAATTTATCATGTCTTGGCGATGATCCACCTTTCATTGAACGGAAATATTGACTCCATCTCGTACGGCCGGCATCTTTCTTCAATCGTTTCTCTTTAGCTCGACGATTTTGGAACCAAACTTGTACAACTCTCATATCAAGACCAGTATCTTGACTTAATTGTTCCCGGACATGTCGTGCCGGTTTCGGACTATTATTATAAGCAGTTTTCAATGTTTCCAATTGTTTGGCGGTTATTGTTGTTCGTGGTCGTTTATTCGGTTGATCACCATCCAAACATTCGGCAGCTTCCCAATATATTCATTTTATTATTGCAATTATATTGTTTATAGTTTAGATAAATATACCTTTCGATTTGGCAGCTTCATAATCTGGTTTACATACTAATTTCCGATCTTCCATCAAATAGAATTCATCGCCGGTATTCAATTGTCGTGCACACATTACACATGAGAAACATTGTAAATGGTAGACGTTGTCTTGGGCCCTGCGGACGACTTGTGTCGGGGGAATCCCCAAGTCGCAGCCGGCACACTTTGTGCCGAACCGTCTGCACCCACAGTACGCCATACATGCACAAGCTGCATTGTTACATCTGAACTACTCTAACCAAAAAATAACATCTACATTCAACATATTATGGCTTCCCAAAAAAAATAAATTAAATCACAATTATTTTTGTTTCCAATACAAAAAGGTTTCTGAAGCACAATAAAATTATATTTAATTACGACGATTTTGGGTAGCTCTGGTTTGAATGTAAATGGGTTTTGTGGGCGAGTTAAGCGAGAAAAAGATCGGAGACTTACTTGAAAAAATCGTCTTTACAAAATAATTGACCGTTACGGGCGAAACATTTATCGGTCAATTGGATGCGACAATCGCTGCATTGTAGACATTTCGCATGCCACGTTCTATCGGCCACTTTCAAAATGAAACGGTCCAGGATCAATTCGTGACAACCGCCACATTTTGGAATCGTTGCTATAACCGAAAAGAAAATTAAATTAACAATAGTTTTTGGTGAAAATCCGCTTACATAACAACACTGCCGGTATATTGTTGATACATATCGGTGGCACTCGAAACATTTCTATATCTAAACCGATACGTTCATCTTTACATTGACTTATCATTATGGATGGTGAAGGTTTGTTCTTGGCCAACGATTGCTAACCAACTGACCCATCAATATTGAAAATGCGCCGTCGCAATCTAAATATAATGCACTCTTTATCGACCCTTTAATAGAACGCCCACCCATCGATGAATGACCCATCCTAGATTACTACATAAAGTTCGCCCTATTATAAAAGCCGTCCCTTTTTGACAATTCGCTTTCGGGCTTGCTATTGGTTAGATTGGAGCGTCGCGACGCTCCGCCTTACTATATATATATATATATATATATACATACCACTACCACCACGACGGAAACAGCCACTGTAACAGCTAACATATGAATATATCCTTTTCATTTTATTGCTCAAGGAACTAAATGAAGTCTTTTATGGGGGGTGTATATATGTGTATAATAAACATTTGGAAACGTAAATTCATCCTATAACGATGACATAATTTTCAAGTTGAACAAACGGAATATCTTCAGTTATGTGGTTGTAAAAGATAAATAAACTAATTAAATACGAAAAAAATTGAATTATTGACGATTCAATTTAATTACGAACGCATCGTTAATTTTTGATAAGATTGTAAATTAAAATATAGGGAGAAGAAGCAAAAGCCGAGATTGTTATTATTAATAATTCAAACGCAACGACGACGCAAGAAAATACCAAAGAGATAATTTGCGGTTGGTGAAATTTTCTTGTATTACGGTATAGGTACGTTCGAAAAAATTCATAAATCCGACTTTGATTTAATTAATAAAATATTTGATGGTAGAGAGTAGAGTGACCTTTGAAATATGGCAAACAAACAAAAATTACGATATATACAAACCATATATCGAAATAAAAACAATTGGAATCTTGTCTGGACGCCTTGAATATAATTCCGGATTCTGGACAATAGTAAATCTCCTTCAACTCTCTCTCTCTCTCTCTCTCTCTCTCTCGATAATTAAATCAATTAACATTGGCTATTTTAATTGTTGATTGAACAAACATCGATAATATTGTTCCTTATTTTATACTTTAAGGAAAATCATTCGCCAATTTTATTGTTGTTGTCTCTCTCGATATAATGCAATAAAATAAACAATTGAATTAAATTGAATAATATTTATATTTATATTCAAGGTAATTTGTTATTAATTTCAATAAACATTTTTAAAAAGTTATTATTGTATAGAGAGAGAGAGAGAGAGAGAGATTATAATCTAATTGGAATTATAGTTATCTATTCGATATATAATTGAGAAAATTAAGTCGTCAACAACAGCCAGGCTTAATTTTATTGTTGGGAATCATTGGTGCAAATAGAGGAACACCTCGTTTATGTTTATACAAAAAAACAAATCCCAGCGATGACATCATATCTATGCAAATATCACCAATGAGCAATATGACCGCAATTCGGACATATTATTATTCATACAGGTATAGGACGCGAGGAAAATTCGACAATAAGGAGAATCTTCCTTAACGGAAATTTGACCTTCCAATTATTGCTGAAT
>JAZBGX010000124.1:12179-23358 GCA_037414775.1 Zonitis immaculata
GTATTTGTTGAAATTGTTGACTGTGGTAATTTAAAAATTATATATTATGAAGAATAAAATGTTAGTTTGAAAATATTAATGTAGAGAATGATGTTTATTGGAAAAGTTCCAATTAAAATTTATGGTAGCTTTGTTGTATCTTTTGCCAAAATGTTAGAATATTTAAATGCTATAGTATTTATTAATTTTTTTTTTCTATCTATGATTTTTAATGAAAGTTGAAATGTGATTTATCTTTATGATCAATTTTTTTGTACACTTTTAGAATAAATTTGTTGGAATAGATGTTTTGTTATTGAAATAAATTGTGAAATAAATAGAATGCCAATTAATACATTTTTTAATTTTCTCATTCCAATTCTCCGTCATCCAGCTTCTTTTATTGCCGATAGGTTATGTGAAGGGAAACACGATCTTCGCAAAATTTTTAATCTGCTCCTTTGGAATGAAACTCCGAGACAGCAGTTTCTCCCAGTTTAAATCTGTTTCATCGGTGTTGAAAAGCTAGTGTGCTGAATATTCTTTCTTCAATGATCGTAATTTTTATACCGTGTTATATGTATGCTGGTGTGATGGGAAATATTGTAGTTGTGTGGTAGATTATTCAGAAATTTGATTTTAATCCTTTGGATCCTCTCATGCATGGACAAAAATGTTCGGCGTTTACGCTTTATAAGAGCTAATACAACATGGAAATGTTTATATACCATTGCAATAATTCTATCAATAATTAGAAACAAAAAAAAATCATAACAATCCCTTATCAATTAAACCTGATACTTGCACTAGTGTTATCTTTATCGGCCTCAGCTAGAATAATCATTTTTTTCAATTTCAATTGCATCTCCGACTATAAATAAATAATTAATAAATAGTTTTTGTAAATAAATCCAGTGTATATACAATTTAAGCCGGGCGCGTGGTGCATCTCTTCCTAACCTCAATTCAAAATAAACTAACCTAACTTTTATTTCTTTGTTTGTCGGGTTTTCTCCATAAAATTAATCTAAATTGATTAATATTTATTAATTAGTTAAAAAAAAATGTTCAGTTATTTATTATCGTTTTGGAGAAAAACAACGCGTGATGTAATTTTACAAACTGATGAAGCCTATGATATTTTGAAGAAAATTGATAAACAGACTACAACATCAACAGAAATTGATGAAATTATTGATAATAGCCAAGAGAATAAAGAAACGATAACAAAAATTGGTTGTATAACAAAAAATAATGATAATAATGAGTATATGATTGATAATTTCTACACAATTAAATCGGATTTGAATTTAACAATAGGTACGAAAGTTTCTTATCAGTTAGTTACAGCTAATGGTGAAATAACAGTAAATGATATTAATGTAATTGAATCTTATTGGGAAGATGTTAATAAAAATAATAATATTGTTAATAAGAATGAGAAGAAGCCTAGTACGTTGGCCCGTACTTTAACTCGTAAAGTTGAAAATCGAAATGGTCGTAATTTAGAATTATCACCTGATCAAATTAAAATCGATTTAAATACAGTACCATCACAATTTATTCCAATTGTTGGTGATTGGGTATGTTTAGATGTTACATGTGAAATTGATGAAAATATAAATGATTTGTGTGGTAAAATTATTGAAATACAAAATCTATCGCCATCAAGACCACATATAAAAAAAGGTAGAATAACACAATGGAATCAATCATCAAATATTGGTCGTATCGATCAAACTATATATTTCGATAAAGATGCATTATATTGTGCATATATACCAATACAAAATGATCAAGTTATAGCTGAAATTATTGAAAGTGATCAAGGTTTATGTTCATGGCGTGCCATCAAGATTATTTCGCATACATATTATGAAAAGCGCTATAAAAATGGTATTGTAAAACCAATCGATGATATAACAAATGATTTAAAAGAAAATCAACGCGATCTTATCATAACTGATAATATTATTTTAAATTTAACGAAATTGGGCGATATGACAACGTTCAATATTGAAATTAATAATAAAACAAAACAAGATTTAATATTACTTGAAATTGAAATGGCCAAAACAGGTAATTATAATTAATCTCAATTATTATTATTATTTTGTTGTTTTGGTTTTTGTTTTAGGTAGTCAATGTTCGATTATAACCGCAATTAGTAATGTTGAAATATTGAAAGATCAAAAATTTGTTATAAAATTCGAATGTGTTGCTTCGACAATTGGTAATAATAAAGAATTAATTATATTGAATTTTGGCGAATTTCGTATAAAACGTTGGATTCGATTGAAAATTGGTACAACTAAAGATGACGATGATAATGGTAATAAAAATAAATTCCATTATAAAAAAGAATTGATTGATAGAACAATTAAACGTGATTTGATACGTGGCCAACGTGTCTTACAACCGGCACGTTTTATATCGACACGTATACCGGAATATGCAATACCGAAACAATTATTACAAATTATCGAAGATGGTTGTAAAAATACAACGAAATTAAAATCGGAAATTGAACAATTAAAACCGGTATTAAATTCACGATTAACATATACGAATTATGAAGAATATTTCCATACTTTAATACATTTAGATGAATCGCATGCTGTATTATCAATGCGCAATTATGATAGAGCACGTACATGTTTTTTGAAATATTCGGAATATTTAGTTTTGAAAATTGATAATTTAATTGATCGTCGTCCAGTTATTATTATAGGTGATCGTGTAATAGCTCGTGATATTTATAATGAAAATAAACCCGATTATGAAGGTTTTATACATAAAATAATCGATAATGATATTTATATAAGATTTGCACAATGCTTCCATGAAAATTATAATGGAGAAGATTATGCAATCACAATTATTGCATCTAGAACAACATATAGACGTGATCATTATGCTATAACGTTAGCTATAAAAAATCTAGGTAAAGATATTCTATTTCCAACGAAAATTGATGAAAAACCACCACAATTACAATTTATCATCAATAAAGATACTAGATGCATTGAAAGAATTGATGATATCGATATAAAACTAATGAAATGGCATAATAACAATTTGAATTTAAATCAACAAGATGCTGTACGTAATTGTTTATTAGGTATATGCCGTCCATTACCTTATATAATATTTGGACCGCCTGGTACTGGTAAATCTGTAACTATTGTTGAAATTGTTCTACAAATTCTAACATTTCTACCACAAGCTAGAATTTTATTAACAGCACCATCGAATAGTGCTGCTGATTTATTAGCTTATAAATTAATCGATTCGGGTGTATTGAAACCTGGTGATATGGTTAGATTTGTTGCACAAACAGCTATACACATGATTAGTGCAAAATTAGCACCGTATAGTGTTACAGCGAATTACGAAAAACAAGGTACTGAAACATCAACACCTACAATCACCAGTGAAGGATTAACGTTAGGTATTGGATTTTTTTCAAAAATATATTTCACATTGTATAATAAAATTTGTTTAGGTTATAATGCATCTGCGTTAGGTCGTCATCGTTTAACAATTTGTACATGTTCATGTGCTGGTGCTTTATATTCAATGGGTTTCCCAAAAGGACATTTCTCGCATATTATAATTGATGAAGCTGGTCAAACATCAGAACCATCAGTTATGATACCATTATCATTTTTAGATAAAACTAATGGACAAGCAATATTAGCTGGTGATCCAATGCAATTAAGACCTGTAATCTTATCAACATTAGCTTCACATTATGGTTTAGATGAATCGTATTTAGAACGTATGATCAATCGTTTTCCATATTTAAGAGATATAAATGGTTTTCCGAATACATTCGGTTATGATCCAAGATTAATAACGAAATTAGTTTATAATTATCGCTCATTACCGATCAATCTAAAATTACCTAGTTATCTATTTTATAACGACGATCTAATATCAACGGTTATAAAATTGCTCTCTAATATCAATTCTCCTCAAATTTATATCTTTTTTTTTTTTAATTAGATTTCAGATAGTGATAGTAAGGAGGCTGAGATTCTACAAAAATTGGAAACAATTCTACCTCGAACAAAAGATAATAAAATCGCTTCGATTGTTTTCCATAATGTTGTCGGTGATGATTGTCAACATGAAAATTCCCGATCGTGGATGAATCCACGTGAAGCAGCTAGAGTTTTTAATTATGTCAATCAATTCTATCGTCTAGGACTTGGTGTTTCGGATATTGGAATAATTACACCATATAAAGCTCAAGTATTATAAAATTATATATCGATATATAAGTATTTATTTAATAAATTATTCAAATTTTAGACAAAATTAATTCAAAGTCTCCATCGGGATGCTGAATTCGATATACCAAAAATAGGTACAGTCGAAGAGTTTCAAGGGCAAGAATTTAATGTTATTATTATGTCAACGGTACGTTCTAGTGAGAAATATGCCGATAGAGAATTATTAACAAAATTTGGTTTTATTGCTAGTCCACGACGTATTAATGTATCAATAACACGTGCTAGAGCTTTATTAATTATTATCGGTAATTCGCATCTATTGAAACATGATAAAACATGGAATGCAGTCATTGAATATTGTTGCGATAAAGGCGGTTATATAAAATGAATTTATGATTGTTTGTGTTAAATGTTAGAATTTATTTTTTTATAATTTATACGTTTATTGATAAATGATTTTTGTACGTTCTATTCTTTATTTAAGCGTTGATAATTATTATATTGCCATTCTGATATACCTTTACCTTTAATTCCGTTAATTTCACAATCGACGAAACGTTCAATTAGACGTGCTTCAATATTATTACCTTTATAATGTTCCGATTCATAACGTACAAATATTTGCGCTTCATAAATTTGGTTATTTGCTTCAAAATGGAAACTATAATCTCTATTAGGTTTACCATTTTCACCATGATATGGTAAATATAAGTTACATGAATCTATTGCATATAGATTTTTATTTGGTAAGATTATATAACCCAATTCTAAATGGCTAGTTGTACATGGTTGACTAACAACACCAACTGATATCCGTGTACCATCATCCAAATAGAACATATGGAATATATAACGATGCATTAAAGACCAATCACGTTTATCACCTAGAAAATAATTATTAATAGTTTAGTAGCTTTTTTTTTAGAATTATACCGAAACTATGGTCGCGAAAGGCATCCATTTCCAATTGATATTCTTTATCATCAACAATTAAAGTGGCATTATAATATCCCATTTGTTCATAATGTGATTGATGAGCTCTACAATAAATAATAGTACCGTAACGAGGGTAGGAAGCGCCAATGGTAAGTGTCTAACTTGCGCCCACCATAACCCAATCGATATTGATAACAAAAGATCGAAAATTTCAATGTATAGTACGTTTCATTTCAAATGATCTACGTACGACTAAATTTGTGACGTTCCTATAAATCGCCTGGTCGCTGCTTTTGGTACAAATAAACAACATCTACAAGACTTCATTGATTTTATCCACACTCCTTTCACAGAAGAAGGGTTCATAAGGAGCCATAATAGAAAATTTGCTATAGTCCAGTCGATGCAACATGGATCATTTCGAATGAAACGTACTATCAATCGCTCTAAGCAGAGTTACACTTGCAGTGGGCGCCCTTTTGCCTCACTCTCGTTACGGTACTGATAAATAATAATAATATGTATGATTTATAGTGTCTTACGATTTTAAATTGTTGAAAAATTCTCTATTCCACGGTTCTTGTGCTATTGCTCGACTTAAAGCAAACATAGACATGTTATTCTCGAAAAAGAAATACGGCAAATCGGAGTACCATTCACCATCTAGTTTAATATTAACGATTTTATTAGGTTGATTGGCAAATTTCATTGGTCCATTAAATGATAATTTCCATTTTTTCATCGGTTCAATCATTTGAAATAAAATACCTTCAGCTGCATATTGATTTTGTAATAATAAAGAATCACAATCAGCTTCCATTATTGTATTTGGTAATCGTATATGTTCTAATAGACCCAATTCTGGTACCTTTTATTTTGATTGCTTATAATAAAATGTTTCAATTATAAATGTTGGACTTACGACTAGATAAAGGACACCGTTAACTTTGGCTTGATGGCGTCGTTCAATACCGCCACATAGAAAAAAACCATCTTTAGAAGTTGCATGGAAAAATGTAGCATCGAATGCCTAAAATTATCGGAAACTCTCAATATCACGGCTAGATAAATTAAAATAGATTTACTTTCGGATGTTCTGATAGTGACTTTGTTTTTTCCAAGTCTTCTATAGATATGGTTGTTGATAATTTCGATTTTAATCGTCTTATAGTTAGAAGAGTTAGAAAAATTATATATTTAAAATAGTACCATTTGCCTGGTTGTGAATAAATACCAAAAATTTTCTCCGGATTTTTCTTCCTAATTTGTAATACAGTTGTAACGAAAATTACAAAAATTCCCACAATAATTTCAATCATTCTTTATTGTCACACAATACTTTACATTATTATAGTAAATTAACAATTATGAATTGATAAGCAGAATATATTTAAAGATAACGATAAGATATAATATTGATCTTTGAACTTTATAATTTATCCAAATTGATATTATTTACCATTGCCGGTAATGTACAGCATGCAAAACAATCTAAACCGGCCTTTTCAGCATCGTTCAAAGTCTGCGGTAACGGTTGATTCAAAGTTTCTGGTAATAATAATGAACAAATACCACCTAAAACTAACATAACACCCATTATAATCAATGGTAGAATCAACATATCGGCACCCTATAATTTTAAAATATTTACAATTATCTAGTACTATATAATTACAATGATTACTCACTAGATAATTGACGAGAGGGATTAGGGTCGGTCCTAGCATGCCCATCATCGAACTAACACTCATCCCTAAGCCACGTACAACTGTTGGATAGAGTTCCGAAGCCATTAATGGTACTACAACGAAAGCGGAAGATGTGCCCATTTTACCAATACAATACAGACCCAATGTTACAATTTCGTCTAATAATGGAGATGATAAATAAATAAATAAAATTTCAATTGAATAAATCAGTGAATCTCAACCGTAATTGTTGGTGTACAAAATAAATGTTTGACTCATTGGATGTCCAACGAAGAAAAGGTTGAGAATCACTGAAATAAAGCAATCTATACACAGCTCATTCAAAAAGAGAAAACTGTTTAGGACAAAGTGTTCATTCAATTCTCCTCGTTTGATAGTAGAATGCGTTTAAAAACCTTGATTACATTCGTTTGAATCGGCTTAACGTCTTCAATTAAGGGAATACAAAAAATGTCTAGCGGAACTAGATCCGATCCTTCAAACGGTGCCAACTGTCCACTAAATGAATAGTACAGCGCTGTAATTTCAACTGTGGTTGGCTGAAGAAATGGTTCCATTGAATAGTAGTAGATTTTATAGAAATTTAGTGCCGGGACTTTTCGAATGAACTGTGTCAATGATGGTTACCATTTTCTACTAGAAAAGTTGCTAAGCAAGCTGATCCACCTATAATTAGACTAACACAAAGTGTCCAACGTCTACCCCATTTCTCTAAAGCCGGCCATAAAAATAGATATGTTGGTAATTCAACAGCACCAGCTAAGAAAAAATTCAAATATTCATCACCAGCTAATGATGGTGCATAATATGATAAGCCAACATAAACACTAGTTGTTGTAAACCATAGAAATGTTATTATTAATGTTTTCCAACGTAAATTCGGTGTTTCAAATAAATTCCATATACCATAACTTTCATAGATTTTATCTGTTATTTGTTTATCATCAACAAATTGTTTCAATTCAATGAAATAATTATCGGGTAATTGCCTGCCATTGACTCTAAATAAATGTTTTATTTTTAATATTTTAAATAATAATAATAATAAAATATATAGCTACTTTGCCATTTGTTTTAGGATACGTTTAGCGTCTTTCAAACGATTTTGAGCAATCAACCAACGTGGACTTTCCGGTAGAAATTGCCAAAAACAAAAAAACCCAACAAATGGTAAACTAGTCACTAATGCTAAAATACGCCAATCTCTAATTAACCAAACTATAATTGCTAATGTAATTAAAGCTATTGAATAAGCGATATTTATCAAAATTGTTATAAGGGTACGTTGTTTTGGGCCGACTAATTCAATTGCTGAAAGAAAAAAAAATGATAAATTCCGGGATAATTTCAGGACATACAGGCTAGTCCAGTACTCGCTTATCTAGTCTGTAACTCTTGATTGAGTACTAAAGACCGGTGAAGCGAGTACTGGGCCATCTTGTATATTTACCTAGAACATAGGGTGTTGCTAGAATTGCCGGTACTGTAAAACCGACACCAATACGAAATATTGTCCATGTTATAAAATTCGATGCAAAAGCTGTAGCAATACCAAAAATGCATTCAATCAATAAATAAATAAAAAATGCTGGCTTCCTTCCGGCACTATCTTGAATATAACCAAAAATATAATTACCGATAAGACCGGAACCACCTAATAACATTAAAGCCAATGTTGTTGATAAATCTTTATCACACACTAAATTCCACTACGAAAAATAAATTAATTAATGAATTGAATAAAAAATTAAATAAAATTGATCTCACTTCCGATACTATTGTACTATTTTCAATATAATCAACATAAATCCAACCATTTTTACATGGGATCGCTCCAATTGTTGTTGTCGTTGTTAAATTAATTAAATCAATTGTTATTAATTCGCTATAATTCAGATTGTACATTTTACATTGACTGAATCGAATTTGGCCATCTAGAGTCGTTTCTAAAGGAATACTAATAAATATTTGATAATTAGAAGCTTTATTTTTGTGAATCTATTATACAGAGTGTTCTTCCAGTCGCTTATTTCCTTGGCTATAATTCGGTTTCTATAGTACCTTTGACATAAGTTGCTTATATCGGCAGAATTTGTAACGCTCCTACTAATCGTCTGGTGTCGCTGCTATTGGTGCAAATAAAACATTCAAGCCACTTATTGAGATTAGATGAAACAATTATATCAATTTTATGCGCATCCTGTTTCACAAAAGGCAGCCTCAATAGAAAAGTTGCCTGATAAATTCTGCCGATGGATCGTCTATGCTGTGAAACGTACTATAGTTGAAGCAATGGAGAACACAGGCGTTTTTTATTCTCTCTACTATTGAAGAGTACGAGCTATAGATTACGGAACCGACTGGCGAAACACTCTGTAGATATATAAAGAAAAACTGTCATGCTTATATTTTGTATCTTAGTGTCATTATTATTATAATAAAAAAAGCACATTATATCCGGGCATCTTTATACAGTCTGTCCGTTTTCAACCTACCCCCTCCTACAAGTATTTCAAGATCTAATCGGAATATCGTTTTGACATTTCGATCGAATAAGTTTGATTGTATTTACCTGATATTTCGGATCTGTTCCATATCGAGATGTTCCAATTCCGGTATTTTACACCAATGTTCCGGTGTTTGTGTCATAAATAATTGATTGTAAGCATGAAAACCACATGGAAATACAGCTGGTAATAGAAATAACCACATTATTTGCTTCTGATATTTACCATAATCACCGACAATACTCAATATTTCATCAACATTCATTTTATTATTATTATTATTTCACCTTATAATCCAAATATATTTATGTTATAATCTCTGCTCTACTAAATTAGATTTAGTCGTACAGTTAATTTTACTAATGTTGATGATGGTGATTAATTAATTTGATTGTATAGAGCGAATATAGTACAATGAGGATGTTGTATTATTATTATTATTATTATTATTATTATTATTATTATAATATTATTATTATTGCCGTTGCTTAAAATTAATTAAAATTGTTTGTACAAAAAAGAAACGAGATTAATCGAAATCGGTATTGTATCGGTGTGGAGAATATTTTATAATAAGAAAGGCAAGTCCAATTTCATGCTGATATAGGTAGTTGAATTAAAATCTATTTTATATAATATATATAGGATTATAATTGACGGAATTTTTTGAAATAATTTAAATGGTTATCGTCCACGGTTCCTTTTTATTTTATTATACGATTTTACTAGAGTAGTTTCGATCTTTTCAAATCATCTTCAGTGTCACATACTGCATGCTACAATACATTTGTGATAATTACAATTACTGTAGACATACAAATTATTATAAACTTACTTATTATATGGAAAAAATTCTTTAGACATGTATACGCAATAGAAAAATTTTAATAGGTTCAAGAGTATTGCAATACAGTAAAACCTCCCTTGATGTATAATCGAATCTTTGCTAATTCCCCGAATTTCTTACATGAACGATAGGGATTAGCTGTAACAGTTGGCGGTCTCTCCTCTAATAGAATGTCGACACAATATACTTATTTCACCATGTATTATTATTTCTTGAGCATTTTTTTGGACGGACTGAGAAAAAATGTCAAGTGCGCACACATTTTGTCCATCCAAAAGAAGTTTTACGGTATATTAACAAATTTACGAAGCTATAGAGCTCCAATTTATGGAAATAATAATTGTCGGTGTAGAGAAATCGATTTTTATCCAAGCTCTTTACACATGTTCATTGAATTCGTTTGTAACGCGACAACATTGTTCATAAGAAAATGCTTCGGAAAATGCCCCCTGTTTCCAGTCGTTAAAATCAACTCGTCCAAAAATATATTTTTGTTTTCAAAGGTGTAAATTTTCTAATGCGTTTTTTTTGTGATCTTCGATAAAAACGGAAAATGTTCGCACACAAAAAAAGCACACACCAAAGCTCCTTAGGCCGTTTCGATCCGTATGGATCGCGTTCTGTATATACATGTCCCACGAAAATTATTCATCTTATATTCACCATCTTTGTTATTGGAATTTTGTCCTTGTCTGTTATCTTATGGTATATGTATATTCTTGTCTATATATATTTGTATTACACTATACAGACATGTGAACCTATGGAGAATTGACCTTTTGCGTTGTCGGCCGATGAGCGAGGGGGCTCTAATTACGTGGGTCAAGTGCAGCGTGCATCTCCACGCCTCCCCTTTTACCACGATGTGTGAGAAACAACCACAACAACAACAACAACAATACAGTACCTGAATGAAGGACATATTATCCTCTCTCTCTCTCTCTCTCAATCTAAAATACCTTT
>JAZBGX010000124.1:23467-48932 GCA_037414775.1 Zonitis immaculata
TTAAGTTAAACTGGTACTGTATTGGTGAACGCCGCCCCGTATATGTAGGAGGTATATACAGATTGATTCCTGAGAATAGATAATTGGCAGCAGACTGAGACTATCCACAACATGTTCCTATTAAAATAAACTTATTGGTAGGCTTTGCGATTTTATTTACAATAACTACAACTATATGCATTATTATACATGCATTGATTTGAGGGAAAAATTCGATTTTTTTCGGTAAATTCCAAAAAAAACAACCTATCACGGTTGAATTATTGACGCTTTTACGACCAATTCACGTTTTTCGATAGTTTTTTGACCGAATAAACGACTACCGCCCATTACCATATTGATAAATGTTGAACGATAACTTTTTCTATAAAAAGACATTTTTCTTTTCGTTTCAATAACATCAGACAGGAAGAATTCGATAATACAACTAAAGCGATACGATTGGAATTGAAGCAAAATAAAACAACACTATATAGGTCCGTCAGTTAGTGTCTTTTTTACAAATGTTACCGGATTAAATCTAATACCGTTTCAAATATAAATAGTTAAGTCGAATGACTTTTGACAGTTTTATCCGAACGATAGAGAATATTTAATTAGACGTCTCGTCAGATTAATTCCGTGTTCAAATCAATTATAAATTTCTAATCAAATATTTAATGACAATTTATGAATAAATATTCGGAAAATAAGAAAAAAATAGAAACTACAACGTTACTTACATCGGCAGAATTTGTGACGCACATCCCAACCGTCTGGTCGCTACAATAAGTACACAAAAGTCAATAATTCTTCTGTCCACACAAGAAAAGTTCATAAACTGGCGTAACAGAATAGTTACCATAGTCCAGAATATGGTGAATGGGTCTTGTTTCCCAATCTAGCCGCTATAGCGTAGACCTATCATCACTTTGGTTCGTGTATCCTACACTACATGGCTTCAAGTTTGATCTCTAGTTATAGATTTGGTAAGCTCAACACCAACAAAAACAACATTGTCAAATATAGAAGCAACGTTGCCCAATCAGAATGTGTCGTCTGAAACTTATGGCAGTTGGAGTAAGCGGCGCGTCACAAATTTTGCCGATATAAGCTACGTTGTAGTTTTTATTTTAAAACGCATTATAGTTGACGACTTTATTTTCAAATTTTTTTTCTTGATAAAATCTATTTGAGTAAATCAACAATAAAGGCTTGTCCCAAAATAAAGAAAAAAATATATCATTTATCATTAGATATTATCAAAATAATTTAGAAACAAGACACCCAAAATTCTAGGCGACTTCTAAAAAATTTCCCTCAACATTTATATTTGATTTATAATTGGTACAATATATGGGATGCATTAAGTACGTATTAATTAAGTCGATTTAACCGCGTGCTTGGTGTTGAAAAGCGCATGCGTTTCTTTCACATGCTGTTTTTGATTCTTGTATGAATACAACACTATAACAACATACGCACACACGTTGATTGTTAGCGACATATAAAAGACGTATTGTTTAATCGAAAATCTAGTAACGATTCCTGCAATTCCTCCAACTATTTTTAATCTTATTTGATGAATTGTGTTGAAGTTTTAGAAGAAAGTGATTGAAATTTTGGAAATTCAGCAAAATTCTTTGGAGATTCCAATGTGTGATTAGACAACGAACCCATTTGTGATGACTATTTTATAATAAAAATTTTGAAAATTACACTGGAGTGAAGTGCATATTTGAATAAATATTTAGACGAAATTGATGGTAAAACTCAAATTATAGGATTATTGAATCAAGACGCACGGATTTGTTGGTTCTAATCTTGATAAATTGTAATTATATGTTTACTTATTGAAGTTATGCTAATAGAACAAATTTTCAGCTATAATGCTCGAGGCGATGATTAATTATTAATAAATAATCATTAAGAGAATAGAATAAACGTATTTATATGTGTAAATTGTTTATGAAAACAATGCCTCCAGGATGCTACTACCAGATGAAACTTATGAACAGGGTGCTATGGTTGCTGGACATTTATTATCAATGTTACGTGTATATGATGATTTCCTGGCACGTTACCGTATACGGCCCGAATTCTTTTGCAGGTAATTCTATATTTAACAATAACAATAAATAATAATAATAAATAATAATAAGAGGGTTTTGTTATAATTTTTTGGGATTATTATGAAATGTTACAATAACATAAATCAACTATATATATACTCGGCAACTTTACAGTTAACGATGTTGTAAATTCTGTCAGCATCTCACTAGTTTATTATTGTCTTTGTTTTTAACGTTGTATACCTATATATCTATACTTTCTTGGTATTGGTTGGAAGATATTTTAACGAACGCAAATTACGGTTTTATCATAGAACTGTTCAAAAATTTTACAATAATACACTCAATTATATTATTATAGTCGAAAAATAATTCCCACAGACAAGGTGGTCTATCTCTATATGAATAAATTATTCTCAAAGCAATAAATTGAATCAACACAATCATTAATCAAAAAAAAAAAATAATTTTAGACACTCGCAGTTACTCTAATTATCTCTAAAAATAATTATTTTCCGGTTTTTTCCTCCTTCTAATATAATTATCGATTGCGATGCAAAAATGGTGGAGGAGCCGCACGTATTTGTTTATTGAAACGATGGCTTTATTTATACAAATTTTAAAGTGTATTTTATTTAATTTTTTTATGTAGATATCGCGAAAAGGAAGCATTGCAGAAGCGTTTAAATCGCGTGGTTGAAGCAGCTTCAAAGAGCAGCAGGCGGCATTCAAGTTCGCAAGGTAAGTAATTTACTGAAAATTGAACATTATAAAAGTATATTTTTTACTATTTATTATTATTATTATAACTAGATACGGTTCAAGTCGTTTATAATAAATAAAAATAAATTTATAATTATTAATCTACCGTTAATAATGACTGTGATTGTTGAAAGTGGCAAATTACAACTAATTTTCTGTTTATTTATTAAAAGGTAACGTCCAACAGGTAAATAAACAACTTTTCTTGTTGTTGTTACTAGATTTAATGAAATGTCACTTAAGTTTCACCACTTAAGTTAAATCATTGACAATTTAATGGGAAAACATTCAAAAATAATTGATATTAAATTGAAATAATAATAATTTTTTAACTCATCAATAAGAAATCGAATACTTATTTCTCTTTTTTTAATAAAAAAAACCTAATAAAAGAATTCAACATGCGTCTGTTATAAATCGTAGTAAGGCTATCGGCTGTCATGTTCTTACTTTAAGAGAAACATACCGCACGTTGTACTTTGGCTCGTTATCTGTGTTTTCTTATCAAGATTACGTTTAATACTCAATGATTCCAAGATATTATAGATCGAACCAAATATAAAACAATAAAAATAATTAAATAAATACAACTGAGTGACAAGATTCAGTTGGTTTTATGATAATTTTCAATTTCCTGCTTCAATTTTATAACGTTATTTTCTGCAAAATGACTATACAATTGTACATCGAGTCCAATTTAATTTTTATTGGTCTCTTTAGAACGAGAAAGTTTCTTTGAGCAAATTTTTTTGTACGTTAAATCGTCAATATTTCCAAAATTCTCGGAATTTATCGAAATTTTCAGGATTCTTTACTAAATGGTTTTTTATGTGGTTTTTATTAAAATTTTATTCAAGATCAAAATTCCAATTTAGTTGGTGCTTTAAAATTTTTGATTGAATGATTGTTATGGGAAATTAAGAGAAAATCGTTGGTGATAGCAGCAACAACCAACACAACAACAACAACAACAACAGCATAACAGTAGTAAATCTTATGGAAGAAATGTCGTCGTTCGCATGTCGCATGATCATAACATGAAATAGACCGACAGACGACGTTGGTTTTGTTGTTTGTTTATGCTTGGTAAATATGTTAATGGACAAGCCGGATCGTATGTAAATGTTCCAGATGCTCGAAACTTTATAATTTTAATCTCCGTTGTTTGTTGTTGTGTTGTTGTTGTTGTTGTTGTAGTTGTCATAACTGTAACATTTATGATTTATTTAATTTTTCATTATTACCGGAAAAAAATCACATTTATAAAATAATAGACAAACGTACAATTCTCATGAAATAGCAATTCTCACCTAAAATAAATCAAATAAATCATCTCATCTAAACTTCTCTATATGTTTATTATTATTATTATTATTATTTTGTTGTATAAAATATTTGGTATACTTATATGTGTACACATACCTATACTGGTGAATGGCCTGGGTGTATTGTTACTGTTTTTGCTATACGGACAAGTTTCACAACTTTAAATCAGAATCAGAAAATACAGTTGGCAAGTCGTATCTTTGTCGTTTGTATATCTTTTTAACTTAACTTATACATTGCTACTTCTTCAATTTCTTGTTGTTTTGTTTTTTGTTTTATTGTTTTCTTTAATAATGAGACGACGACGACGACGACGACAATGTCATTTCATTCGGCTGACAGATGCACTATTTATTTATTTATTTTCTTTCGATCAAAAAAAAAAAAAGTATATCAAAAGAAAAGATTCAAGAATATACGATAAAGTGTAGTAGTATATAATGCATTAGCATCTATTCTATTGCTCAAATATATCTGCATATGTATAGAAAAGAGTCAAGCTCATAAACATGAAGCAATAGGTACTATGTACAACGTACCAAGATTAATAGCGTTTGTATTTGATTAGTTATTAATTTTATTGAATGAATTTTAATAAATCATACGATTTGGAAATTATAGATGCAGGAATTTCATAATTTTTTCCATTATTTTCACGTTTATATTAATCAATTCCAAAAAACAACTTGTATTATAATTGTTTTTGTTTTTTTATCAAGAAATTATCAATTTAATAATCACACTTTACTCATTCTCTATGCAAATAAATCAAAATAATCCTATAATAATTATTTATGTCAAATATAATTGTTTTATATTAAATATCTTCAACTTTGTAATGTGAGATGTTCGAATAAACGATAAACAAAGAAAAGTTCTTCCGTTGTTTATTAGTTGTCTCTATCAGTTGTTATTATTAATTATAAGCCAACAAATATCCAATATTTTATTTGTGATCAATTAAAAATAAATAAATGTATTCTTTCGTAATAAATCAATTAATTATTTAATTAATTAGAATAAGTCACTATGGGATGACTATATTATAATATTGGAAATCACGGTTGTTATTAGACAACCAACAATACATTAAAGTTTAGCCATTATTTCATAGATGGCGGTGGAGTAGTCGGGAAGAGTTTGTGAAATTTTCTTCTATATTCACAATTACAATGGATTAAGCCAGCGTTCGTCAAACTATGGGACGTCTCTCTAAGGGGGCATGATAATTTATAAATTCAATAAAGTCTCAAATTAAACCTTCATCAATACATTTTCTTGAGCGCCTCTGTAATGATTGATGAATGGCCAATAAAATTTGGAAGCAATACACAGTGTCGGACTGGCAACCGTCTGGCCCACCGGAAAAATTATATTTTGGTCCCACTACCAGATACATTGGAAAAACAGTAAAACAAGAAATCCTGCTTGCTGTGCCTTAATCAAAATGTCTTTCGTCTATTCAATTTTTTTGGTGACTCATAATTTTCTTGGCCCCTAGTAGATGAATCTGTTGACTCACCGGGCACAGTCCGACACTGGAGATACAAGTATCCCAAATGGTTTTTTCAAGATTTAGAACGTTGTTGGTACTGTTTTTTTTTTGTACCGTTCAAACTATAATTCGTTCTCCGTCCCACCATACGCACAACATCGTTTTAGGTGTATGAAGATCTTGTTGCACACGCGGTTGTTGCATTACTTCATGTTGATACACAAGCACCATTTTTCATCGCCAATAAAGTTTCGTTGCAAAAAATTGTTGTTTGTGCCCATGAGTAGTTAAGCGGTGACGAGCAAGTAAACTAGCTGAGATTGTGACTTATCAGTTTTTGTTGGTGTCACTTGAAGCTGAACTTTGCCAATCCAGTTTCTTTGCTGTGTAAAAGTTGATTGAATCTCTCGTCATCGACATTAACTAAACGGTCAGATCGAGGTGTTTCTTTGTGGTCAAACTTGACATACCAATAACGAGTGGTTCTTTTAGCTGTAGCACTCACTTCATGCACAGCATAAATATCGCGAGCAGCTTTTTCGGACTTATAGAACTTTGATGAACAGCAAAAAGAGGATGCTCATTTCTCTCAATGTAATTGACATAAAATGTAATTTCTTTAGGTTTTATTTGTCTAATTGTAAGCTTGACAGAATGCACTAAAGAAAAATTGATCTCCATTTAATAGAAAAAATTCTTTAAAGGACTATTGGAAGACAAAATGTATCCTGTCATTTTCAAAATACAATCCCAAAATTTGCAATATTTATAGTTTTATCAGCTTAAATAGACCACTCGGTATATACTTACCGAGAATTCTCTAGAAGCTAAATATTTCTTTTTATTACTCTAAGTTGTTGTTGGTGTTGTCTTTTTTTTTAAACTTATATAACTACATAAAATAATAATAAAAATATGTATATATGCGCTTGGGAAACCGCAACGTTTCCAAAGTGTGAAAATGATCAATCAAACAATTATTAAGTATCCATATTATTGAATAAAATAACAACATTGCCAATCTTAGGTTTCTTCCTTCTATTATATGCGAATAAAACTGGAACAATGAACAGTTATATTATTCTGAAAGTTTCATAAAAGAAGAAAAGAAAACCATTCAATTCTAACTATTATTATTATTATTATTATTATACTTGTACAATATTTTATAAAAATTTGTTGCAATTTATTTAGCAATAATCTACTGTCATTAAAAACAATAGGTGGATGATCTCGATTTTTTTTTCTTCTAATTTAATTGATAATAATTTCGAATAATTCATATTTAAAATGTGTGTGGTCTATGAGCGACTTTATAATTTAACACGAATATTGTGTGTATAAATATGAAGTTTTAGGGCGTGACTAGTTATTGTTGTTGGTTGTTGTTGTTCTATAGCTTCGCCCTACGGATAACAACAACGAAAGTAACGATTACAAAAAAAAATCTATATGAACATGTCTTGTTTTTTTATTTTTCTATCATTATAGGTGTGTACCTCTCTACATAATTTGCAATACTATATTATGTAGGTCTAATCTGTGGGAGTTTGAATTATTTATATTTCGACCTAAAATAAACTCTATACAGAGTGGTCCAGTACTCGCTTTTATTGTCTGTAACTTTTGCTCCAAAGGCGGAAATGAGAAACGTTGTCGCGTATTCAAATTGTAATATCAGTAGAATCGTCTGGCGTTGAAACGGTTTTTCTAGCTAATCGCGAAATATGGAAAATTTGTATTATTTAAGTATGTTGGAAAATTAAAAAAAAATCTGAATATTTCATGAATAATATTAATTTTCTAAATTTCCCGAAACGTTAGAAAAACCGTTTCAACGTCAAAATGTTGTCTAAATTCCACACTTTAAATCCTCTAGTGCGTTTTTTATTTTCTCAACTAGATCAAAAGTTATAGACCATTAAAGCGAATATTGGACCACACTGTATATAATAATAAAGTTGAGCAATACATGAATTTTTCTCAAATTCTTTCATAGTTGTTATAATCATAGTTTATGTTTTTTGTTTTTATGTTTTTTTTTTGGAAAATACTGAATCATGTAGTTAAATTGATGTGAGTTGGGATTATAACTTTAAAGTCCTAAGTCGAAAATCTAAACAGGTATTGTTGTTTGAACATGCGCAATATAGACGAGGGCATTAAGAAATGTTGAAATCAAGATTCAAATACCACAAAAAAAAAAACAAAAAAACCAAAATTAGAATCTCGAGAAATAGACAAGGAGAGAGAGTTGTAAAGATTTTAGTAAAAGAAACCAGTTTCTTGATTATACATGTATATAGTAGTTGCTCCTCTCTCGCTCTTTCGCCCTCTATACTTCTATAATCTATACCATCCCTTGTTTGTTTCATTGAACACAACCCGGGTCTCGTGTTTAACGCACCATTGAAGTCTCCAAAAATTCAAACAGAATTCCCAAAACTATTTTATATAACTACAAATCGTAGATTATTTTATTTATTATTAATTCTTCTATTATTCTATAGTCTTAAGTTAAATATAGACAGTTGATTTGAGGAGTTATTGAATGAGAACAACAAGATGGTTGTCTTTATATAGTTGAAAGTACCAAATCCCGAATTGTGTTGTATCTACCTATACAGGTGGTCGTATACAGGTGAGCGGGGAGTATCACGTGAACAGGTCGCAGGTAGTGCGGCCGTCATCACTAAGAAGCCAGTGCACCGTCGTTCCTCTTAAGCGTTGTTATTATTATTGTTGTTTTTATTATTATTATTATTATTATTATTACATTGATATTGAGCAAAAATGTAATGTGTGGTGGTATAACAACATTATAATGTTGTTATTGTGTTATTTACAACAATTTAAATATTGTTATTAATAAACGATTTATTTTGGATTTAACGAAAAAAAAAAATGGCTACTTTAGGCCTATCGAAAGTATTCATATTGGACAAATATTTTACTGAATTACAGAAATTTTGGGAAACTGAAAAGAAATTACAAGGTGTGTGTCTGTGTATGTGTTCATTTTAGTGTTTCTAAAATATTTTTTTAAGTTATAGTGTGACATTCTATATAAATTATTCTAGTCGATCGTTATAATTTAACAGAATTTTATCAATTATTATTATACCGGTTCCCATGATCTATTCTTTATATTGATGATAATATAATCGAAAAATGGGAGTATAATTATATATAAAGCTTGTATATAATTTGAAGCAACTGTTTCATGGAGAAAACTGCACATTTGCTTTATAATCTTCAGTTTCGTAGTAGTATAGATCGCCCTTTCACTTCTTCAATAATCAAATTCAAATTGTATATGATTGAGGAATTTTTAAATTTCAATTATTTCTCATCTTCATTTGAGATGACACACCAAAGAATGCAGACATAAATAAAAACTAGTTCCCGCTGCATTTAAATTGATCCAAAACAACAACAACACCAACAATTCGTCTACAATCTATACATATACAACTTATACACGTGAAAAGTAAAACGAGAACATCACGAAAATAAACGGTTGTTCAATATGATGATTGATATATTATTCAAATTGACCGCAAGGTTGTTTCTTAGAAAACTATTATACAAAAAAAAAAAAAAGAACGACCCAAATCGAATAAGATTTATTTGTGAATTATATTTTGCTGATTTATTGAAATTAAAAGTCTGATCGTGTATTATTATATAATGAGGAATTAAATAAAAAAAAAAATTATTGTAATCACGTTCGAGTCTTTGATAATGGGCATTAGCACGCGACATGTCGATAAATTAACGCCCATATTGCGTATATATATATATATATGATTGGTGACTGGTTGTAAAAGAAACGTGCCACTTCTGGTTATTACGTGCATGCCATTGCAATTATTATTATTCGCACATATTGTACGTCAATATCAATAATAATAATAATTGGAATTTCATAATAAATATGAAGATAAACAAATTATTTTTCTATATATTCATGGAAATTTTAAACAACTTTCACAACCAATGTTGTGGTTATAATTCGATAGTTGGATGCAATAGTAGGGAAAATCGTGCACATTCACATATTGTTGCTTATTTTATGATTATCAAAACACACCTTCAACATAATGTAATAAATAATTTAGATATACATACCGGTTGTCCGGAGATTGGCCGTAGTTTTCCCGTATTATTCAATTTTCCATGTACTCCAATTGAGTAAATAAAAAAAAAACGATGTTATACCGGTCGTCCATATTAATTATAATTATGTAGCTAATTTGAATACTCCATGTAGTAGAAAGTATGAGTATATCTTTTCATTTCCCAAATGCTTCGGAAAATATTAACTATTGAGGAAATTGATAAAATTCCATTGTATGAAATAAACAGTCTTGATCCTCAACTGTACAGTACATCTGCTTCAACTGTTAATTTGAAATAAAAATCGATATTTTCAAGAGTCACTGTAAATTGCGTCCCAACTTTTTTCTTCTGTAAATTGCGGCCCATTTATAACACATCCTAGAAATTTATTGAGTTAATCAAATTATAAAAACTCTATAGCATTTACTTTGAATCGAATGAGCATAATGTGACCTGACTATATAGACCGTACCAACTGTCTTTGCTTCGAAATTATTTGATAATTTTCCCTATTACATTGTTAGTTGTATTATAATTGACAAATGTATACGTACAAATATATAAATAGTGATAGCAGGGAAATGGAATAACCGGGACGCAATTTACAAATAACGGGACGCAATTTACTCGTAAACATTCATTTCAACGCTAAAATTTTCTTTCGATGTCACTCTTTATTGGCTCAATTGGAATATTTAGTAAAAAAAAAAACTGCTATACAGCTGTATTTCCGGACAGTCTGTATATAATTTATAGCTCGATTGAAGATTTTCAAAAATCTTACTAGAAATATTTAGAAATTACATTCTCGGTGCGTAATATAAAATGAAATTTTAAACGTTTCAATCCGGACATATATTCTAGCCTATCCTATAGCTGTACATAACTATAAATAGAATTTAATGGTGTATAAAGTTTTGATAATATTCTTCAATATAGTCTGAAGTATTACCATTCGATTTATATTATACAGGCTGGTCCGCCATATGCTTACCTGGTCTTGTAAGAAATCTGATTCTAGTAGAAGGAAAAAAACGTACTCGAAGATCTAGAGTTTGGGGAATCGTTTTAACGTCGAAATATTCTCTAAATATTGCAGCCCGTTTTTTTTTGCACCCACTAGAGCCAGAGTTACAAGACCAGGACCGTCTCTGGTGGACCAACCTGTATAATCGTAAATAATATACGAGTTTAATTCGTACAAAACTAGTTGATTCAATAAAATCGAAGATTAATTAATTTTTTCTTTACCGTCTAAAATTCATTCCAAAGCTGTTATGTTATACAAATGGTGATTGCATTGTCCATAATTTTCAATTTTATCCGGCCATATTGTCACATTATTATTATTAAAATTTTCATTAAGATGGATTATAAAAATTTATTTCTAATGATTTCATAACGGTTTTTTTTCTGCATTCAAATATAATTATAATTATTACACAATCTGTGTGTTATGTTTATATACTGCGTGTCCTGCAAGTGAAAGACTCAACTTAAGAATTGCGTACGGATAAAATTCTAAAAGAAATTTTTGTTTTTAACGTATACGCTTAATTGAATCTAAAAGCGTTTTGGATAATTAACCGTGCGTTGAATGCAAAAAGAAGAAACAACTTTCCATTTCAGGATCTCTATCGATCGCTCAAATTTGGTCTTTAATTTAGGAGACATTCTGTATGCACATGTGGTAATATAATTGATATAAATTCAACGGTTATTTCTTTATAAAATACTTGGAGTTGTTGGACGGGTTATAGTAATATCGGCCACTCGATCGATCGACTATAGATATTTATTAGAAGGAACAAAAAATTTATTAGTCTATTATTATATTTACATAAATTTATTTAAAAAATTCAATTTATTAGATGCATCATCTTCAAATGAAGCTGTTCATCTACAACAACGTCTACGTAGTTTAAGTACCGAATTAGTAACTTTACGTAATCGTCTTCATGTACAAGGCCCACCACCGACTCCATTAAAAAATGGTGCTGCTCAACAACAACCACCACCAAATCCAACATCAACAACAACACCTCCTAGTAATATTCAACCGGTAATACCACCACGTAATAATACTATACCAATTGGTATACCAACAACTCTACCAACTGTTATTGAAACTAATAAATCATCAACAACAACAACAACACAACAAATTATTGGTGCTGATTTAGATGATTTAATCCATTTACAAGGGCCTTTAACTGAAGATGCTGTAATGAAATGCTTACAGGCACGTTTTGCCGCTTCCAACTTTTATGTGAGTATTATATTATTGGTCATTGAACACAGATGACCTTGGACCAACTTTATACATATATATATATATATACAAAGATATACATATATAAAACAGGCATACACACCTGATGTATAGCTTACTATTAGTGAGGCCGCCCGCCTGAGGCCGGCCCTGTTTATGCCTGACCATGAACTTGCCAACAACAAACAACAACAACAACAACAACCAACTCTTCTCTTTTGCATTTACATACCATTCCTTTAACCTAGCTTGATGTTTATAATCAAGAAAAAACAATCCTTACATTATAACATGTGTATGTTGTTTCATATGAGACGAACATGGAATTTCCGCAAGATTCTTTAATAGACTTGAAATGAATCGACAAAAAATTTATTATTAAGCTATAGATAATAGAAAAATTCCATCAACATACTGATGGACATTTCCAACAAACTTTATTATTATTATTATTATTATATCCAAGGTTCAATTTCGTAATTTTCGAAAATTGTTTTGTTTTTTTCCCCCCAGACAAATGTCGGTCCTATATTGTTATGTGTCAATCCGTATCGGGATGTTGGCAATCCGCTGACCCTGAGCAGTACCCGCGGCTTGGCCTTGAGTCCCCAGTTGAACAGGGTGGTCCAGGAAGCTGTCCGACAACAATCCGAAACGGGTTATCCTCAAGCAATCATTCTATCAGGTAAATTTCATTATTCTAATAATAATAATTATTATCATAATTACTTTTGGAAATAATTTCTAATGATGTTTAATTATAGGAACAAGTGGATCTGGTAAAAGTCATGCTTCAATGTTGTTATTACGCCAGCTTTTCGCTGTTGCCGGTGGTGGACCTGAAACGGATGCTTTTAAACATTTAGCTGCCGCTTTTACAGTATTACGTTCATTGGGTTCAGCAAAAACAGCAACCAATTCCGAATCAAGTAGAATTGTAAATAGAAACAAATCAAATTTGAAAAAAAAAAAAATGGATAAAAAAACTGTTTTAATCGTAATATTTTAGGGACAATTTATTGAAGTACAAGTCACAGATGGTGCTTTATATCGAACGAAAATCCATTGTTACTTTTTAGATCAAACACGGGTCATACGACCGTTGGTTGGTGAAAAAAATTACCATATATTCTATCAAATGTTGGCTGGATTATCAGCGGAAGAACGAACTAAACTCAATTTAGATGGACATACACCGACTACTTTAAAATATCTACAACACGGTGATACCCGGCAAGATATCGCCGAAGATTCAGCGAGGTATCTATTTATTGTGATACGATCACGTTGCTTTTAATTGATCTAGCAACGTATTCGTTTTATTAGATGTGATAATGATAAATTCTAATTGTGCAAATTGTCAGATTCCAGACATGGAAGACGTGTCTAGGCATCTTGGGTATACCATTTTTGGATGTTGTTCGTGTATTGGCAGCGGTATTATTATTGGGTAATGTGCAATTTATCGATGGTAAAGGTTTAGAAGTTGATGTTAAAGGTGAAACGGAATTGAATGCCGTTGCTGGTTTATTGGGCGTTTCTGGTGGTGCACTATTTCGTGGCTTAACATCGCGTACACATAATGCTAGAGGTCAGTTAGTCAAATCCGTATGCGATGCAAATATGTCAAATATGACTAGAGATTGTTTAGCTAAAGCATTATATTGTCGAACAGTTGCTACAATTGTACGTCGTGCAAATAGCTTAAAACGTTTAGGTTCAACATTAGGTACATTAAGTTCAGATTCGAATGAATCTGTACATAATCAAGCTGAAATAACAAGTCAACATGCATCTACGATCGGTGGTGGTAGTAATAGTACGAATGCTGGTAGTAAATCAATGGCAGCATTAAATAATGCTGTACGACATGCTACAGACGGTTTTATTGGTATATTAGATATGTTCGGTTTTGAAGATCCAAAACCAAGTCAATTAGAACATTTATGTATTAATTTATGTGCTGAGACAATGCAACATTTCTACAATACACATATATTTAAATCAAGTATCGAATCATGTCGGGATGAAGGTATTAATTGTGAAGTTGAAGTCGATTATGTTGATAATGTACCTTGTATTGATTTAATTTCGTCATTACGTACTGGTTTATTGAGTATGTTGGATGTTGAATGTTCGATACGTGGTACAGCTGAATCGTATGTATCAAAAATTAAAGTACAACATAAACATAATAAACGTTTATTTGAACCAAAACCAGTTGATCCACGTTTATTCGGTATACAACATTTCGCTGGACGTGTCATTTATGATGCCACCGAATTTCTAGATACAAACAAAGATGTTGTTCCTGATGATTTGGTTGCCGTCTTCTATAAACACAATTGTAATTTCGGTTTTGCAACACATTTATTTGGTAGTGAATTGAAAGCTTTATATTCAATCGATAATGTACCAAGAGGTGTTAGTTTTCGTATATCGCCAACATCGCATACAGATTTATTGAATGGCGATGAACCGGTTTCAACATTAACACAAGACTTCCATACAAGATTAGATAATTTATTAAGAACTTTAGTACATGCCCGGCCGCATTTTGTACGTTGTATTTGTAGTAATTCACAAGAAATACCGAATCGATATGATCGTAGTACTGTTGTTAAACAAATCCGGTCATTACAAGTTTTGGAAACTGTAAATTTGATGGCCGGTGGTTATCCGCATCGTATGCGATTTAAAGCATTCAATGCACGCTATCGATTGTTAGCACCATTTGCCCGTTTACATCGTTGTGATGATAAAGTTACAGATGATTGCCATTTAATATTACAATATGTTGTTGATGCTAAATGTAATAAACAACATAATTCGTTAGTATCGACTAGTTGGGCATTAGGTAAACGACATATATTTTTAAGTGAAGGTATACGACAACATTTGGAAAAATTACGTACGGAAACTAGACAGAAAGCGGCTACTTTAATTCAAGCAACATGGCGTGGCTATCATTGTCGTTATCATTGGACGAAATCACGACGTGATAAAGATAACAAATCGAAAATTGCTAATATAACTGGGAATAATACAAAAAAACAAAACACAACAAAAACTACAACATCCTCAACCACAACAACTACAACAACAACAACAACAAATAATCGTACACCAATTGGTGGTGCTATAGCACGTCCCCGTCCACAACCTATAGCTGGTACACCACCACCTGATCCAAATGAAAAATGCGATACGAAAATCATCCAACAAACATGCAATCTATTTGGTTTAGATTTAGAACGACCACCACCAGTACCACCAAGTCGTTCATATACAGTTACTGGTAATACGAAATTGGGTTATCCGCAAACGAGAATAATGAAAATGTCATATCCAGAAGATTGTAGTAATAATAATAAAAATAATAATAATAATAATGTGGATGGACAGGTTTTAATTAAAGGTGAAACAGTTTTAGTTATTGGCGCTTCACATCGACGTGGTCATTTAATTGTTGAACATAAACATTGTACGTTTCATGTACCATTCCAATATCTCGAATTAAAACAAAGCGTTAATATTTAATTTATAAAACAACAGAAATTATTATTGGAGATTCACATTTGATAGAGCATGAGTGGCGCTAACTGTATGAGCCTTCCACAAACCGCCTACCACCAATGCTCTCTTAAATGTGAATCTACTATAATTAAATATAAACAAGTATTGTAGGTACTTACAGTTCGTTTCACAACAAATCATCTACGTTGGTTATTACATCGGCCGGATTTTATGAGACGCTACTATCAATCGTTTGTGTCGTTGATTCATAATAGAAGAGTTGCCGCAATCCAGTCTAGTAGGCGCGGCGCGTTACATTTTCTGCCGTTCTACGAAGCAAGGTCGACCATTTGCCGTGCAACGTACTATAACTATTTTTTTTTTTTTTAATATTTTTTATTGTAGATAACTAGATTTAAGATATTTTAGGTAATATTGTCTTTGCCTTAATCAATGGAACAGATGATCGTAATTATTGATTACGGTCATCTATTAATTTCAACTGATGAAATGTGTTCATTTTTTTGTACATTAGAAAACCGTATCCTATTGCCGTTAATAATTATAGACAAAAACGAAATAAACCAATAAAATATTATTTAGAAAAATCCTCTCTATCTGTACAAAAATTAATTTAAATAAATAATTATCTTTTTGATTTGTTTTTTTCTTTTGTTGGTATTCCAACAAAATTGCAGATTATTTTTGTGACAATTCGAATAAACGAAATCCT
Source organism: Zonitis immaculata (assembly GCA_037414775.1). Lineage (NCBI taxonomy): Eukaryota > Metazoa > Arthropoda > Insecta > Coleoptera > Meloidae > Zonitis > Zonitis immaculata. The sequence continues at coordinate 39,745 of JAZBGX010000124.1, forward strand.
GTATAGATTCTTTTCTAATTTCCCTGGGAAATTTGTTTCATTATCAACACGATCATGGTATTTTAATTCAATTTTCTTTGTTTGTTTTTTAATGTTTTTGGTGTATGTGGGAGTGTGGTTGATGAAATTTCAACGATCATAATTTCAAGATTATTTTTGCAGCAATGGTGGTACAATGGATATTTTGCTGTATCATTATTGGCATTCGTTTATAAATATACTGATTGTTAGATATCAAAATACTGGTGAGGTTTTTGAGTTTTAATGGCCCCCATCTCTAGCAGAGCGTTATCATTTTTACTCGAATCCATCGTGTTGTTTTGTGTGTGTTCGTAAATTGGGATTGTTTTAACAACCGGGAAGTAGAGAAATATATATACACAATGGAAACAAATTAAAATTGTTATCGTCTCTAATTGGAACTTATCTTGTTTTATGTTATTGTTACTGTTCGTTTTTTATTAAATGACTTTATAAACTCTCTATCTTTACCTAAACAAAAGTTTGATAAAATTGTAACAAATGAATTAATTACTCGAGATTTTTAAATAATAATAATTCAAGATCGAATCATTCATTATATAAAGTTTATATCAACAAATAAATTGTAGAATCGCAATAGCAAATTTTAGCGACATAAAGTTGTAGAGCGGCGTTTGGGGAGTTGAGATTCTCTCATATCGGACTGGTCAGTTTCTTTAATTAAATTGCGTTCCAATACAAAAACGCTACAGTATTTTTTGTTTAATGTCATCATCATCATCATCTACCCAGTCCCTCGAATTTATTTACGTTATATTGTTTTAAAAGGAAGAGAAACATCAGAAAAGTGTAGCGGATAGGGAATAAGATTCTTCAACAAACATTTCTCGAGTAAATACACCCTTAATTAGTTGTTAATTAATTAACTTGACCAATTATACAGGCTAATTTTGCATTTTTTCACTCATTCCACTAAATAAACGCGTCTACCCATTAGGTAACTTTAGTTAATTAACAACTAACGTTTCAATCTTCTATATACCACGTTTACTGTTGTTTATTCGTTTTTGAGACACCAAGTGGCTCATTTGACTCAACAAAGCTGAATATTACCTAAAGTACACTGCAAATCTGCACACTATCGGGTGTGGTAGGTGATACATTGCATAGTCAAGAAGACCTTTTTGGTTTTTTGTACCTTTGAGCAGGTACAGTAAGATTCTTAGTGTCGACGAATAAAATTAGTCCAGAACTTATGGTTCTAGTTCTCTGTTCGCGGATATCAGAAACTAGTTGATGAAGGCCAGTTTTATATTGACGTATGCGCATAAATGCGTTCTGAACGCTAAACCAACTATTATTTTTTGATAATAATTTGTATAGCAGCACACTGAAGTTGGATAAAGAATTTATATGGCCTTAAACAAATCCAAATACTTACACAAAACAGCGGCCGAGAGAGAGAGAGAGAGAGAGAGGAGTTTTCTCTATAAATTCTTGTTTTCTAAGTAAATACATTAAAAGATTATCACTAATTGTCAAATCTTTTTCCCAACCCAAAACATGTCTTGGAAACAAAACACTGTAACGATATATAATACTGTATATTTTATAAGATTTATGTGATAGGATTTGGCAATTTAAATAAAACTTCCATTGTAAATTTTTGGGGAAGGATGGTTTATTTGGACGGTACATCTTTCATCGATCTATAACTCATATAATGAAAGCTTTGGTTGGTTGTCTTGAATTAACACAATTTTGTTTCTCATACAACCTAATTAATTACGTATGGGAATTTTGAAGAAGATGGCATTTTTTCGAAAAATTCGTAATTAATACCTTTGTAAATTCGTTATTATAATAAATTTTCCATTAAATGTTTTGGATGAACTTGTTGCATTATATCGATCCCTTGAAAAAATTTTCAAACATTCAATATACATCTTGGAAACATGTGTCCATTATTAAATCATTTATATACATATAGTGTTTTTCTTATCTCTGCTCTACTTATAAAGTATGTATATAGGCGACGTATTATTAATCTCGTGAATAAACAATTGAGGGGATAAACTTTCAAATACGTTTCTGAATAGGCATTGATCGATAATTTTTCTTCTTTTTATATTTTATTTTATTTTCAGAGTTCTACCAAATTTCGAAACCCCTTAGGGCATTTAATTGATGGCAAAGTCATGACTGTGAATATAAACGATATGGTTTTTTGTTTTTTATTTGTACACAGGATGGTCCGCCAGAGGCTTTCCTGGTTTTGTAAAGTTTGGAAAATCGTTTTAACGTCAAAATTCTCTCTAAATATCATACTATACATCATCAAGTCCGGGTTTTTTTTGCACCCACTACAGCCAGAGTTACAAGACCAGGAATGTTTCTGGTAGACCATTCTGTATATATAGAGACATGAAGATTTGTTGGGAAAAGTCCAATTTTTTTTTTTAAACTTTATAAACTTACAAAAAAGAGAAAACAAATGATTCTGTAAGCGTATAGGCATTATTAATTAAATTTCAATACTTACCGTCATCATTTTACTGAAATTATTTCAAAGAACAAATGAATAGAAACAACTGAATGTATTACTGATTATTTAACGACAATAATCTACATAATTATTTATAATTCTAAGCATAAAATCTGAACAAATGAATCTTTATTTTATCACATATGATTTAATTTTTGATTAAAACTATTTATTTATTTAAACGTAAGTTTTCAATGTCCAATTTTCTTTAATATTCTCCATACATGGTAGATATGGGAAAAATAGCTCTTTGAAAACAACACGAAATTTCACCGACATTGTACAATAAAGGATGAAATTGATGGCTGAATTTGTTAAAGCGAACACATCGATCAATTCACCTAGAAACAAAAAAAATTACAAAAACACAAATATAATAAATAAAATTCCATCAAATGTATATGAATGGTTTTTAATTAATTTTACTTATAAAATTATAGAGAAATGTTGTCGTGATTGGCAGTTTATTTGCCACTAAATTGATTGATTCCAATAACAAAAGCTCTACTGTTGTTGTTGTTGTTGTTTATTTTATAAACAATCTTGGTAGTAATTTGAGATGTAGACGGGCTTTTATCATATTGCCAAACAACATAAATATATACCTATATACCTATGTGTATAATTTAATTCGATTGGTTCTCCTATAAATTATATCGGTTATATATTGTGATATGGAATGCAAATTCGATTTTAATCGAATGTTTGCGGTCCAAATTAATCGAAATTTTCCCAAAAAAATTTACAATCAATCCTAATAAAGATTAGTGATTCAAAATTAATGACAGTTGTATATTTCTAGTGGTCATATACGAGTCTAAATACAAATAGGAAGGTAACTGGTGTAAAAATGCTCTTTCACTTCAATACTCATCCTATTCCTCGAATGTATTTCCCAGCAACATTCTATCTCTTTCCTTGGCTCAAACAGCAGCTCAAAGGCAATTTGGTGACAATAGCGAGGTAATGGCTGCTGGAGAGTCAAGGTAGAGACTTTCTTTGATAGAAAGAGATGAACCAAGTTTACAGATTTTTTAGGAGATTACATGGGAAATAAAGCAAATTGACTTTTGGATCACCCCTCGTACATTACATCCAATTAATGTTGGCATGATAAAAATAACATTTTTGTATCAACTATATGAACGTTATAATAATATTTATTACACTTACGGCTATCAATAAACTTTTAATCGATTGCTAAAGCACTGGTTGTTTATATTGAAGAAATAAGAAATATCTTAATCAACTAACAATGTATGTATGTAGTTAGTTTCGTAAAAGACTTGAGTCGTTTATTCGAAACTTATTGGAAATGAAACTTTGGAGATTCTTAAATCGTTAAAAGTTTAATTTTTCTCTTTTTTTTTCTTAAATCTCCAAACTCAATAAAAATTTAAACGAGAAGAAAAATAAAGTTTTTATCCACGATTGGATTTCTATGTTTAAGAAGAAAATATTAATAAAAACTATGGGAAATTATTATGTTGATAATAAACAACTGAATTAACATCTGTTACATATCAAGGCTTTCTATCAAATTCAAACAAACTTAATTTTAAAAATACTTTGATAGATGTTGAGAAAAAAAAGAGAAATTAAGGGCAATCAAAAAGTTTCACTTGTATATCAATAAAATATGTACTATCAAGTTTTTCCTAATAGAATCGATTTTTACAAGAAAATAAGGAAAGGTGTCCGCACGTTTGTCACCCCGATTCTGAGACTAAATAATTATCGATAATTTAGAAACGACCGTACTGACCAACACCGAAGAAATTCAAAGACGCAAGCGCCACGTAAAAATTCAAAATAGCCTCCGGTTTTCTTTAGATTCCGAAAGACTCTCTATTACAGGCTCTTACTAAGTTGGCCAAATTAGAAGATTATTGAAAGCCATCCAGGAGAAAGACGAAGCAAACTGCCAGCTGTTCTACCGGGACAACGGATCCGTACACAAAACTACATGAGCACCCATCGTTTTCTCCAGATCTAGCTCCCAGCGACTTCGATCTACTTCCTCAGCTTTAGGCGTAAGTTAGGGGCAAGAAATTTGAAGACAATAGCGAGCATTTTGGGAGAGTCAAGATTAAAAAAAAAAACTCGTGATGTACGAAGTGTATCAATTTTTGTCAGAAGACTATGTTCAATAATAAATTATCTATCATCAAATAAACATTGTTCTATATCGATTATCATCATTTCTCGATCATCCCTCGTATATTAAAACGATGATTTGTAGTAATAAAAAAGAATCGAACAACTGAGATAAAACCAACCATGGAAATTCAAAAGGTTGTGTATATATGTAAATAAAAGAATATAAATATTAAATATGTATATATGGAAAGAAAATTGGATGTCTTTTCTATTTTCCGAATAGATTATTACAGAGATTTGACGATTTTTTCTATCTGAAAACTTCGGTAAAAGGAATAAATCTCCTATTTTATGAAGCATTTAAAATCAAAGTTATATTATTGTCTATCTTTAATAGAGATTATTATGTGAAAGTTTATAGATTGAGAAATAAATATTGCATTAGAAGGTGAATTCATAATACGATTTCAAAAAAGAAAAAAATATATATATATGTATATGTAGATATAGAAATGTACATGAATATATAGAAAGAAAATTCTATATTCTTTTCAATAGACTCTTGTGAGGATTTCCTATTTTCCATCTGATATCTGATATTAAAAAAAATAAAATAGAATCGTTGTATGACAACTGGTTGCGAACTACAAATTGGAAGCTCTGAAGCTGTATAAGTTCCTTAAAGAATGATTTTTTAACAAAAAGTTATATGTACAAAGTAACAAATATAAAATCAACCGTAATATATACAGCGTGTATCACAAAGATTGAGCAAAGTGAATAGATTTGACATCTGAAAATTTCTATGTGAACCTCTGTTAGTGTGACTGTTCCAAATCTGAGCTTAGAATTGATTAGATCCACCCTCTGATGAAACATCCGATATTTATTGACAGTTTTTTTTTATTTAACAAAAAATTCTATAACTGTGGTGATATGTAATTGTAAAAAAAAAATGTATGTATTCTATTTGAAATAGCAAAGTAAATAGCTATTTCCGGTATAACCGGAATCGGAATGAAATTGTAAATATTTGAATTAAATACAGTATATGAACTGTTGGGTTATCTATCGTCGGGTGACACGCTGTATAAATAACGAAATCATAAAAATGTATCAACTTTTTAATACAAATAGTCGAATTAAAATTGTGAGTTTGTTGAATTTGGACAATACACGCGAGTAAAATAAAATGTGGTCAGTTTATTAAGCGATCCAGTGATGGATCAGTTAATTAAAGTGTCAAAGTTTATTGATGATCGCGTTCTGTGATTGTTATAACTGTTGCGAAATAAAAACAAATATTGGAAATTTAGAAAATTACTTTTCTATACGTATAATGTACAAGTTTTCTAAATCTTTTTTGTTTCGTGTTAAATTAAATTGAAAATTCAAATATAAACACAAAAAGTTATTTTTTATATTGTTTAGATTAAATTTATTTTTGTTTTGGAAATGTTTTGACGGTATCAAGATTTTCTTATAGTAGGTATAATACGTTTCCTTTAAAAAAAAAAAAGAAAACCATAAAAACTCGTATTCCGTTGTGAAACACACCGTCAGGGCTATCATCAAGGGACATATTTCATAGTATCCAGATAATAACTCTTCTGCTAGTTAAGGAACTTTCTAAATATATGTGAGATTGTAAAATCGAAAGATTAAGAATTTTCTCCTTTTTTCCCAAACTAAATATCACCAGTTCAAGACAAATATTAGATTCACAACTATGATCTGATGAAACGTATAAATTTTTTTATTTCAACTTGTTGCAGTAATCTTCAAATACAAACAACAACAACAACAAGTTTTATCGTTATATTGTTTTGATAATAGAATACAATTTAGTTTTCAATTTTCTATTTCCAATTCCATACGATTTCTCTATATTACTAGGTTGACACAAAAATTATGAGACACTTGGTTCATGTTTTACATATTTTATTAACTTCTCCAGCGTTTGGGCTATACCATTCAGAATTCTAAAGATTGCGAGTCATTAAATATATCCAACTGCAATTCCACATCGAAGCAATTAGAAAATTGTCTATCACACCAAGGCTCTGAATAAATGATAGTCTGATTGGGGGCATTATCTGGAAAATATGGATTCCCAACCCAAGTCTTGCAATTGTTAGCGAGCGGTAGCATTTGTGAATCATTGAGCATGAGGATGGTCGTCCTGAGCGTTGTTAACTTTCAAGTCCTCTATCTCGACATTGTTGCATGACAATGTCGAGAGCTGTGTTAATATTATCAACTGCAACTCGCGCTATATGGCGTATAAGTACAGAATTCGAATTTTTCGCTCGTACATTTCTTTTTACACCGACTCGGGTAATCATGGAACTGCTCTTATATACCCACAGTTTATCTAGAATGTTCTATAAAATGCTAGGACATAGTCGATATAAATTAACTAGAAAAAGGGTATGCGTCAAATATTCTAGAGTGTCTCATTATTTTTGTGCCAATCCAATATTATAAAAGGGCAACGTATCGTAGTTTTATGTGGCTTTGAATCAGATATTCAAAACTTCTTGTGACATTTGATATTTCTTTATAAATAATAGATGAATAGGTGATGCTTTGAGGAAGCTCTATACCCAATCACAACTTTTCCATTAAAATATACAAAATATATAAATATATAATAAAAATTTTTTCTCACCTAACGGTCGATAGCATTCCTTTTCGAATATCTCACCAACAATATGATTTAATAAACCAAATATAGCTTGTGGAAATTCAACCATTAAAAATAATAATAATACAACTAATAACATACGTGTTGTACGATCGGCTTGTTTCTCTTTATCCAGAAACCGTTGGTTCTGTTTTTGTGGATTCATCAATTTCTCACGGCGTTTTTTCGCTTTCAATAATTCAACAATTAATAGCGACGATAATACCGTTAATAGAACGCACGGTACTAATTTGATGATAACACCATAAACATAGAAACTGATATTTTTAAATATATCGTCTTTGATATAATTTGTTAAATAAATACTAGCATTCGTGTAATTTCCAATAATTTGTTTAGTTGATAATAATTTACCTTTAGAATTGACCGGAACGATTCTCGAATTAATTTCCAACGATAGAAATAAAGGCGTACAAATGAACGGACATAATATATATGTTGATAATATTGTTAATTTCGTACGATAATTACCGCACAAATTATTGCTGTTTTGTGGAAATTTCAATGCAACATATCGCCAAATTGCCAATATAACAGTTAAACAACACGAAATAAAATGGAAAGCTTGCGTGAATAGTGCATGGAAAACAACATAAACGGCTAAATTGTATGTGAAATGGAATACATAAGAACGATTCTCATTAAATAGAAATACGAATGGTATATATTCGAGCATAACTAATAAATCGGCAATTGCTAAACCGGTCAATATGAAATTGGTCGGACAACGCATTTGTTTTCTTGTTAAAACACATATATTTAGGATATTCGTTATTGAACCAAATATACAAACAAATAAACTTAGATAGTTATAATAAATACGGAAACGTTTCGAAAATGTTTCGAAATCACAATATGTCGGCGTTGTCGTTCGATTCATCATGGTATTATTCATAATTATTGTCTTTCAAATTCCACTACAATTAAATTACGATCTAAAAGAAAATAATAATAATAATAAGAGTACTACAATTTAAAATCCACCTGTAAACTGCGCGAGAACAATTCAGAATGACTGATAGTGTTGAGAGAATATAGAAAACAACTCGAACCCTTTCATCAGGAATAATTGCGCATGCGAATCGAACGAATTTTCTATTTTAAATTTTTCCACATGAAAAATATAAGCATTTACAATTATTTCCACAAACAAATAGACAAATTATCTAGATTTTCTAGTAATGTGAAAAATCTAAAAAGGAATAAAATCGATTACAAGCACAAAAACAACCATGCATTCAAAAAAACACCTGACAAGGGTGAATATTGAAATATGATTTATATGTTGGGAAATAAAGTTTCGCCAAACTTGAATGTACACAATAGTTGCATTACTATCTTTTTTTTTTTTGGCCCAAGTTGAAATATCCCGGAAAAATAGTTTCCATTGAATATCAATAATTAATATATTCTTGTTTTCAAATGTTCAAATGATAAATACAAATTAATTAGAATTTTAATTAAATGTCAAAAATGGTGGAGGTGCCGGGCGATTAAATTTTATACATTTATTTTCAAGGAAAAATTCCCAGGTGTTCTCTTCTCCGAATTTAACACCACCGAGATATGTTATTCTGCGTCGAATTATAATGGGGGTAGTTTTTTTTTTCTGTGGAAAAACATTTTTAGAGAGTGAAAAGGATCCCCAAATTTGACCACATTGGGAGATGATTTTCAAGTTTCAATATGTTTCCAAACATCTAGATTATTATTTTTCTAACAGATTATCATCCACTTAGTTGTTTGAAAAAATATTGACTATAAATATGTGAAACCTGACATATACTCGCTAGAAACGTTTTGCCGCAAAAAAAGCCGATACATTTCCCTTAGAATTTAACGTAGATTAGCATA
>JAZBGX010000125.1:0-29428 GCA_037414775.1 Zonitis immaculata
CTAACACATTACATTAAATAAATCTAAAAACTAGTGTTATCTTTGTCGCACGAGATCAAGCATGCGCAGCCATTTTTTCAATATAATTAATTTCAGCATGTATTATAATGTTGAAAAAAATACGTTATTGTTAGAATTTTATTCTACAACGTCATGAAATTTCTCGAAATTTCGCTTACACGTCATTAAAAAGTCGGCGATGTTGAGCGGGGCTTGAATTCTTTCCTTTATATACAATACTGATATCGGCAACCATACTTTATCTGGAGTTAGGCGGGTTGCCTAAAACATGATATAGTGGTTGCCTGAATTTACTCCCGATCAGATTCAGATTTGATAGATTTTAAAATGAATCTGAATTCTAAGAAACTGGATAGTTTTAAAGATTGTTTTGAATATAATAAAACATGCCGTGCATTGTAAATTCACACTTTGAGTAATTTTTTTGTAAGTTAAATTTGCGCGAGCCACTTTAGTGTTGCGCGGGTTGAGACAATTGTAGGATTTTACTGTTTGAAATCAATATTCCCTTGTAAAAAGTAGGTCCTTGACTGAGTTAAGGGGATTGATTTGGAAATATAGAAAATAATAGAAATTGTGCAATTATAGAGTTATTCCCCTTATTTATTCAAATATTATTGAAGAAATTTCATAAACAGAAGCTCGTTATAAGGAAAACAGCAGAATATGGTGAGGTACGCAGAAACTGTACTTGCAGGCTCAATGTAATACTCGTTTCTCATTACCAGTTAATTTGATTAATAGCTAATTAATCAACAGTTGCCAAATGAAATTTTGAAAATTGGTAAGAGGTGACAGATTAATGGTTTTGCCTCTATTCGGTAAGTATATATTATGTGCAAGTCTATTTTTCAGTTTACCCAATGCGGTGTTGCTGAAAGTAAACGATGATACATTAAAACCTCCCATGATCGGACACTTTCTAATCTCACAAATATCTTATACATATATTCCCTTTTAAAATGACACCGACACAATACTTTTTTAGAATCCATTTTTTCTTTGAAGAAATATTCTTGGGCAATCTTTCTTGAAGATTACAAAGTGCAGATAAGAAACTCCTTCATTATCAATAACGAGGCACATCAGTTTTCTCTAAATTCTAGAGATTATCTCTATAGGTGTTCGCCCAAAAAATTACTATCTATTTGAAAAAAACAAAAATCTCAAGCACTATATACTTATTGGAGACAAAGAGTTAAATTCTTTTCGATCAACTAGAGAAGTTAATGTATTAGTGAGAGCAATTACTATGTTAGACATACTCAGGTGATTTTTTGTAGAGATGAAACGCATGAAACAAAACGGAGTAACTACTTTTGTGTGATTTACACCTTAAATTTCGAGTGACAGTCGGTAGTTCACCATAGCTGGTTTATTGCTTTCTTCTTTATTTGCCCGGGATCATCGATTCAAAAGATATTTCTGGTCTTTGTAGGCTTAAAGTTATAAATCATTTCTAACTACCCCAGTAAGTGAGTCAAATTGTAAATTATTTGCACTTTAAGGCATGTGATATAATTGTTAATGTAATTGATAAGCGACCCAATTTAGAGTAATTCTGTTTTTGCAGAATTGTTATTGAAGCTCAACAGTATCGATTGGTACCAAAAAATCAGAAAATTGGTTCCCATTGCAAATAATTATTATTAACACCGCGAACTTAAAGCGCTCATATATAGGCATTATATGTGCAATTCCAGATTTTTACCTTTATGAAAAAGGGTGATCTTGGGGTGGCGATGAAACTTGGTCCACCCTACACAAGAGAATTTATCTACAATTAGCCCCGCTCATGCTCTTCCAAACGTAGTATTGGATATAAAACGGAAACGAAATATAGGATAGAAGATTCACATTTGAAAGAGCATGGGTGGAGCTAACTGTTTGAGCCCTTCACACACCACACCTCACCGCGATAGATAACTTAAAAGGTAATGCGGTGAAGGTCTCAAACAGTTAGCTTCACCGCCTATACACTCTTAAATGTGAATATTCAACAACTTGATAAAAAATACAGTTGAATCCATGGATCTTTACTTTTACATGATCTTTTCGTACATTGAGAGGCGACAAAAGTTTGACATTGTTACAATTTCAACTCTTTGACGCGCATGTTAAACTCTTGTCGTAGTTTAATGCAATCTAAAATGATCCGACCATAGAAAGTTTCCAAAAGAAAAGCAAAACATGCTGCTTATTTTGATATTTAGAATCCCATGCAGTCCGTATATTTTCTTTTCTCTTTTTTTTTAGATTAAGGAGACTGATGAAATTTCACAGAAAGTTTGTTGGCAATGTTGTACTTTATGCGTAAGAATGTATACGTTTCGAGAGAGAGCTCAAAGAAATAATGAAGAATTAGAGGTAAAATTACTCGGTGATTGTTCTGTTTTACTCACCTGATTTTCAATTTTGTTAATTAATTCTAGGAATCCTATAGTCAATGGAAATTATTAGAATTATATAAGACTTTACCAAACGCTAATAACAATAGTGTTAAAAGAATCAATGACGATACTACTTCAACTATTAATAATAAAAATGAAACATCAGAAATTCATCCTTCCATCATTCAAATTCAAAAACAATATCCGAATCTAAAATTTCCACCTTTTTCCAAACAAGCCAATTATCAACCATATATCACGTTATTACGAACTGAAATTGATGATTCTTGTAAAAATCGAAAGACAAATTCATTTTCCAATACCATCAATTCTTCAAAAAAACAAATTTCAAAAACAAATCGGAATTCCCAATTATTAGACGAATTAAACAATCATAATGACAAACATGAGTATATAAGACAGCATGATACAGAAATTCATGGTGTTGAAGAGACAACTTTAGAAACTAAAGAAAATGAGAAAATGGGAAAAGTTTCATCTAAAGTCCTTCGTAATAGTACGAACAATAGTGTTACAGTTATTGAAACATCACAATTACGTAATGAAAATCAAAACAAACATAAAAGAAATGAAAGTATAGAGCAAAGTTCTAAAGAAGAAATCTGTGTTACGTATGGAAGCGCAATAAAACATAAAAAAGAAACAAGTGCTCCAGTCCAAGAAAATAATCAAATGGGGAATAGGAAACAAATTACAGCTAGAATTGAAGACCAACAACACAACAGTAGAAACATTCAAAACAAAAGTGAAGACACGAGAATGAAAAAGGATTCAAAAATTCAGATTATTGAAAATTTAAATATCGCTGATAATATATCGAGTCAACACGATGATACAGAGACAAAAGAGAATGAATCTGAAGCTGATGAACGACTCACAAAAAGGAGTAATAAAACTAAAAAATCAGTCAAACAGAATGAAGAGAATAATATGCAAAATACAAAACAAACCGACAATTGTGGTGCTGATCAAGAAAAAACTAATGGCGAAATACTCAAATCAAATGAAAATTCTTCAGAAAATGAAAAGAAACGGAAAAGTGAATCTCTATTGTTGAAAATACAAAACAAAATTGCAACTGAGGAAGAAATAAAACAAAAAAAACAGAAAATCAATTCTTCTGCATCAATAAAAGATAATAAACAAACACCAAGTGATATTGACCAAAAAACATCAGAACAAAGTATGACCAATCAAATTTTAAATGAAAATCATATAATTGACCAGAAGAATAAACAAAACAGTCCACTACCTCCTCTACAACAAAACAGTACCAAAGAAAATGAATACAATTCTGAAAGAAAAAGGAGAGCTATTGTCCTAAATTTGGTTGAAGAAAATAAAGTTATTCAATCAAAACCATCATCATCAGCAAAAAAAGCAAGACTCGCAGAAAACGAGTTAAATACTTCTATTGATAATAACTCGAAAGAAGATTTAAGAAAGAAATGTGAAACTTCCCCTGTTTCTGTCGTTTTGGAAAAACTACTAATCGATAGTGTTACAGAAAGCACATCTTCACCAAAAATATCTCAAAACAGTCCAGTCAGAAGATTGTTTAGGGCAAATGATGTAAATTTGCCATCATCTTCAACCAAAGTGCCTGAACTAGAAAATTCCGATCAAAATAACATATTCGTTAGTAATAAAAATACTACGAACACATCTTCAATTGAAAAAAGAAAAAGTGAAAAGTTAATGACAAAACAAAATCGCGTTACGACCTCAGTTGATCTATTAAATTCGACCAACGACAAGCTAAGATTGAATTTACCTTTGTTGCGCACGGTTCTAAATTCGAAAATTAATGTTGCTCCAGAATGTGATGAAGTACTGCCAGAAAAAAGCGACGATAGTAACTTAATTGGAAAAAATCAGCTTGAAAGTGGAGAAGTGCCACAATTAGATACATTGAAGAATACCAATGACCAAAGTCGAATGACTAAGAAATCAGATAAAGATACGAAAGCAGAAAGAAGCAAAAAACAATCAAATATAAGAAACAATACTGACAAGATTCAAAGACCTGAAACGCCTACTTTTGACTCTAACAAAAAAGCACCCTCATCAAATAATCGTGGTAATAATGCTGAAACAAGTGATATCAATGATAATGATAAAGTAGGTTTCGCTAGATTATTGAATTTATTACCATGTTATGATAATTCAGCAAATAATACAGATAATGATATCCTGAGTGTGCGTTTTGTGAAATTCTGTTGTAAATATTGCGAAAAAAGTCATAAAAGTTTAAAAACATTGAAAGAGCACGAAATAAAATATCATACATCTTGTGCTTATTGTACCCAACATTTGGGCAGTATGAATAAACGTATGAAACATATGTTATTCTATTGTGCAAAACGGAAAATTAAAGTACCGAAAATTGTGCTAATTCGTGTTGACAAACAAAATGATATAGTAGCAAAATATCCAAATGCATTTTATGTTCAAAACTCAAATGATGAACATACAAAAAACCCTCCTATCGATACGACTATTGGACGAGTAACAAGAATTCAATTCAATATTCCTGGATATAGTGATTTAATAAATCAAATCGATCCCAAAGGTAAGAATACCTTATCAAAAATCAACGATATCGTAAAAGACAAAACAAATGTGATTGATACGAAAATAACAACAGATCTAATAAATAATGAATTGGTCTTGAAAGATTTATATCCGAAATTACGTTTTGATAAAATACCAGTTGACGTAACATATGGTAAACATTTAAAACTTAATTATGAAAAGACAAATAAATTATCTGTTACAAATAAGAAGCAAGATTTTTGGCATGATGAAACATCAATATGGCCATTTTGGCATGTAACATGTAATCAGTCGAAATCATCTAATGGACAAATTAACGATAATACAGACATCAAACTATCCGAAGTAGATACGCCCAAAACTGTGAAAAGGACTATTCAAAATAAACCAACAAGTCCAAATAGGAACGTTCCTCCTGTAACATGTGATCAGTCGAAATCCTCTTCTGATAAGCAAATTAAGAATAATACAAATGTAAAAATTTCCGACGTAGGTACGCTCAACACGATAAGAGGGTCTGTCCCAAAAGGTCCAAACATAACCGTTTTTATTGAAAAATGTAATCAGTCAAAATCATCTGATGTACAAGTTAATAAGATAAACATAAAAAATTCCGAGGTGAGTACACCCCAAACTGTGAAAGGGTCTGTCCAAAATACACCAAAAAATCCAGAGATAAACGTTCAAAACTCACCAGGTCTTCAAAAAATAAATCCCAATGAGGAACGTATAAAATGTTCAAGTACTATCACCAATGGGTCTTCGAATATAGGTCTTCCAAAAGTAGCTGCTCAAATAAATAAACAAAATTCAACAGCTACAACGAGTAATAAAGTTCCAGTGCAAGCATCGAATATGGAAAAGCAATTAATAAAGACTTCAGCGATTGACGAAAAGAGAGTGATGACATTTCGACAATGTATCAATAATAGATCAATTCAAGCAATAAAATTGCAAAATCAGAAAGAATCTCAGTCAACTGGCGTTAGTAAAGCATTGATAAATAATACTGGAGCAACTAACCATAGTTCATCAAACAAAACTCAACCTCAACAAGTAACAAATTTGACAAAACCAACAACTAATATTGCCAAAGTGCCTAAAACTATTAGTCCTAAACCAATATTACCTATTCAATCGATTACTAAATCTGGCAATCTCAGCCAAATGCACACCATTGGTAATCCAACGGTCGAACATAAACAACCCATTTATAATATAACATCAACAACAAATGGAACATGGGTACCACCACTAGCACCAGCAACTTACTCTACAGCTAGTGGAGCATGGACAAATCAAATTACTGCTACTACTACTACTACTACTGCTACTACAACACAATCAATTCAACAAACATTATCAAACGTATTGAATGTGCAAAATTCTATCAATTATACACAACTTGTAATTAATCCTTTTTTACCTAGTGTGATTTTGATGGCACCACAGCTTCAACAACTACGTAATAATGAACAACAATATAGGATCGTGTCCCAAGTACAAACAACTAATCCCAACAAATTGCCAATAGCAAATTTACAAGCATTCCATTCAACACAACATTCATTGTCATCTCAAGTGTCAAGCAATACTTCTAATGAACCGTCGAAAATTCGTGTGAAAAATATCAGTGAACTTTCATAAGACATTATTAAAATTATTAATTATTAAATCATTATTATTACCGTTGATTATCATTATTTGAAATAAATTCTTTCCTATCAAAATTGGTTTGTTATTTGGGTAGAAATGAAACACCTTATCTAAGTTTTTTTTTTAAACCTTCGTTTATTGTAAGACAATTTTCTACAATAGATCTTTACAGTCTCATAATAGTAAATTTCATAGTAAAAGTTTTGTCTTCCTTTTATTTTTTTCATATTAAATAACAACAAAAAAACAATACAACAAAATTATGGCAAGTAACAAGAAATTCACTTGGTGTTTTGTTTTTTTTTGTTTTCATTGGAATAATCACGATTTTTCATCAAATGAATAAAATTTCATTGTTAATTTAATGACTTGTGCAAATTTTATCAGAAGAAAACTTATTTCTGACCGTTTTTCATTGATTTGATGGAAAATACTTTAAAAGATCATTCCTAATTGTCAACTAGCGATTGTTTTCATTTTTTTTTATTTATTATTGACTGATAAATTTCTTGATAATGACAGTTCTTTTATTTCAACCAATTTAACTGCATCCAAATAGTGCAAAATAAAAGAATTACCATTATTTTTCTGTTTTATTTATTGCCAATAGAAAATTTCTACGAAATAATTCAAGATATTGTAAAAAAAGTTTTCTTTAAATAAATTAATGTCAACAAAATTTTTATTGCACTACATTTGATTTTTCCAATATATCAACTTAATAAATCTTTTTTTTTTTTTGAAAAATACCAAGATATATTTAATAAAGTGTTAGTAACAATCACAAAAATGTTAATTGATTTAAGACTGGTTACTATCAAACTTGACTTAACATTGACTATCCCTCCAATCAAACTTAAAGTTTACTGAATTATGTACTTAAAGTTAAGCCAAATTTGGAATCAAATATAACCGATTTTATTTATTTGGTAAATTATATGATTTTTTATTTCATAGTCACTCTAAGTTGTACTCTAAATATTTTTCATTTTTTTTTTTTCAATATATAATTTCCTACGACCAAAACAAGAAAAAAACAAAAGTGAGTATTTTCCCTTAACAAATAAAAACAATAAATAAATAAATGAAATTAGGGAGAAACTAACTCACTCTCGACACTAACCATTAAATAATAAAGAAAAAAAACTTATAAGACTAGAAAAAAATTTATACTCCAAAAGTGGAGATTGTTGTTATGTTTTTTAAATTTCTAGTCATAATTCAAAAAATAAATAAATAAAAACTTATTTTTTGTTGCTTGTTATTTTTATTATTATTTCATTTTAATCTATATTGTATTTACTTATACCTAAAAATTCCAATTTGACTTTACCAAAATGTATAGCCACCATCAGAACCTCCAGTAAGGAAAGAATTCTTTTTCTGACCTAAAGCTACTTGATGTCCAGCCATTGCAGCTAATTGTGCTGCCGATGGTGGTACACCAGGTGGAGCTGGTGGTATCACAGGTTGTGCTATCCCATCAAATCTAGCTCCAGTATCATAACCATTCTAACAAACAAACCAAAATAAGGTTTAGATATTCCTTTGTATTCTTTTGACTATAACTTACTGGTAACATTATAGTAGGTCTCAGTTGTGCTGGTTGCATAGCATAAGAATATGCACCTAAAGACGGATAATACTGCATTGGAGCATAAGCTGGATAACCTAAATACGTTGGATATCCAGCAGCATACATTGTTCCAGGATGATACATCTGAAAGAATGTTTATAATAGTTTTATAATAGGAGGTTCTTCTCAATCAAAAATTCTAGAACATACTGGTTGTCCAACAATAGCAGCTGGATGTGTTAATGCTTGATCATATGTTGGAGGAGGTCCTTGTGGATAAATCTGTGTTTGTCCCGGTATAACATACGGTGATCCTGTTGGAATACCTGGTACAACTAATTTGGATTGTATTGAAATAACTATATGATTGTTGATTATTATTTATTTTTACCTCCATATGGTTGTGGAGTTGGCACAGATTGATTAGCTTGTGGGGGAGGTTGTGGTGTAAATGCTGGTGCGGATGATGGTGGGGGAACAGCAGCCCCTAGAGCTGCAAAATGTAATTTCGATATTTTCAAAAAAGACTATTTACAAAATCTTGTACACATCATCCAATCTTAAATGAAGTGGAAAAAAAAGACAAAACTAAAAAACTGTTAGTTGATAAGCTTCAACTTTTAACAAAAATATTTTTCATTTTTACTTAAATTACGAAAATGAGAAAAATCCGAAGAACAATCACATGTGATTAATAATTAGATAAATTAATACATTCATCAAATTGAATTTCTACAATTCACACACAAAAAAAAATAATAATAACACAACAGACAAATTATGGAATAATTTGTTGTTTGAATTGTCAAAATATTCCAAAATTCATCTTTAAATGTGAAATTGTAGAAATTATATAACGACAATAGCAATATTGAACAGAATATTGTTATTTACATTCAAATATAATTTACTTCGAGATATTAAAAATATAATTTGCTAAAATTTTGGAAAACATGCAAAATTTATCAGTTTACATTTGAATTTTTCCTCTAGAATCATTGAGGAAAAAATAAATGCATTGTGATGCAAAAATCATCATGCAAAACAAAACAAACGTAAAATCAAAAGATGAAAATACACTTCGTTGTAATAATCTAACTGAAATCAAAACTTAACCGAAAAAGATCAGGACACGAATATACGAAATGTACCTTCTTCAAATGATGAAATTAAAACACGCCAAATCAAAGTATAATCAATAAAACAAAAGGACAAATTTCAGCAAATTTATAGACAAAAAAAAAATGCTGAAATTATCTCAAAAACATGCACAGTACTTGGAGGAAAAAAAAGCTGTAATTACAACAAAAAAAAAACTGGAATTGTGGATTTTTCTTCTGTATAATGAATACAAATAACGAGTAAAATCCACAATTGTCAGATGGTCATTATGAAAAAAATTGAGCTCAAATTACCAACATGCTTTTTTTGTACACTAAAATTTAGCATGCAAAATTAATTAAAAAGTAAACACTATCGAAATGTACACATTGCATTTATTATATTAGTTTACAATTATGGTACATCTCGACACGTTATGGAAGTACAACCACAGCTTAAGAATACATATATCACTTGTAAGCTGTGGTATAACTATCTCCTCAAAGGAAAGATTACTTAATCTAGATTAGTAGTCACATATTAAATTATCAAAAAAACAAAAAAAAACAATTAATTTGTAAATACCAAATTCCGCAGACCTATGGCAGAATCTTTACCTATCAAATTACTCTCAATTGTTATTTCTTTATCATAATAACTATAGCATGAGTCATAAGAAATTTGATAGATAAACTTGAGTATTTAGTTTATTTTTTTTTAATTGTAATTAGCGACGAAGAGGTGCTGCAGCAGTTCTAGCCAACACTGTAGCAAACACCGGGTGAATCCAGTAGGTACCACCCTACACCCACACAAAACAAAAAATATGTAAATGCACAACTTTTGATGGTCAAAAAACGAAACAAACTATCATGTAAAAATTTCCCGTTTCGGAGAATTCACATCTTAAACTCTTCTATTAATATTTTGATATAACGGAAATTCCATTCTGTCGAAATTTTACATACAATTATAAAACAGTTAATAGGATCTTCTAAAGATTTCTAATAATAAGCAAACCAAATCACTATCTGTCATATTACTAAAGAGAATCGAAGATTCTTCACAGAACTGCATTTAACAATAATCCTCCGTTCAAACGAATACTTTGAAACCAGCCCTCGCCAAAATTATGCCTCATATACACTCCATATTACAAATGCAACTTTGAAGATCTTGAACTGTAATTAAAAAACTTAAACGACAGCTCTTCATTGTGGAACTGCCAAACGAACAATATAATCAGTATGATGACGACCCGAGTAAAAGGAATTACTTTCAAAATACGGCCTCTGAACATGGCATGCATAAGTGGGTATTTTGCAAGACATTTTGGCGGTTTGAATAAGAATCGTTTTAACAAGAAAAATTATCCGAACGATGACCTTTGCCATGAAAATTTTACAAACCGTAAGCCCAAGCCCATTACCACTGGGCCATCTAACTCTTTGGTAGATTTATTTAAAAATAAATGAGAATCATGTCTGAAAACGAATGGTCAAGTGATTGGAGAAATCAGTTTTCGTATATATTGTCGTCCGATAAATTAGGTGAGACAAGGATAAAGGAATAAAGATTAGCAAATAGAACATTGAAATGGGTCGTTATGAGCTAGGGTGTATGTAAAAAACTGTACATTTTGGAAACACCTTTGATGGAAAATAAAAGATCGTATTAAAGAGCATTTTCAATAATTCCGTTAATAGAAAATCATCTCTTAAGAATTTTATTGAAAAAATTGATAACCATCAAACAATATTTAGATTGAAAATAACTCCCAAAATTCAAAAAGTTCAAGAGTCCTTGATATCTAAATTAGGGTTTCCTAAATTTTAACCAATCCGAGGACTACCTCTTGCAAAATTCGTTTTGTAAGCTTCATCCCAAAACTTAATGAGTTATTTGAATAAATCCGAATAGGTGGGGAATGTCAAAAAATTTTCACGTGCCATAATTTAAGAACCTTGCTCTAGATTCAGCCAATAATGAAACTTATCTTGTATACATATAATAGGAAGCAGTATTACACTTTCTTTGAAATATTAATTTTATATGAAACTAATTTATCACTTTTGTACCTCAAAATGATAAAAAAGATAATATCAAACTGAACTTGGATGTTTACAGGGAGCAGGGCAAGCGTTTAAAAGATAATTATGGATTCAATCAGTTGACGGGTCATATGGTTGAGATTTATAGGACACCTGAACAGTATCATTCTGGAAAATAACCTAGTTATGTTCTCGATCACTCATTAATTGAACAAAAATCCAATTTATAAGAAGGATTCATAATAGTTTGAATCTCTTTCAATGAGGCTCAAAGCTTTCAACAACCAATTAATCTACTTGGTAAATCAATAAATCTATTCCACTTTCACAATCAAAACGTAACACCACAAACACGAAACTATCGATAATTAAGCTTGAATAAATGAAACTTAATTACCTATCGATACCCATTTTTATAATTAATAATTTATTTTTTTTAATAGATCGTCCAATTATAAAGAATGATTATTTGAGGCGGTTTCGCCATTGACCTTGTTGTGCAATAAATTACATATTTTTCGGACTTCATCATGCAGTGAAATGTATAGACCACAAAATGTCTAAAAAAATTGTTGGACCATTGAGAGTTTTTTTACATCTTCAGCTACAGTAATTGTTACAACATTGCATTATTATTATTATTATTATTTTCAATACATCTATTCATAGAACTCAATTAATTGTATTTATTCAATTAAAAATGCAATGTTGTAAGCAATCCCAACCAAACAAAAAAAAAAAATTGTTCTAGTGAAGGTAAAAATCGTTGAGCGGGTATATAACCAACAAGCATCAGCCACTGTTTTTTTTTTAATATATATATATATGTATATTATATATGTATATTTATAAAACACATGAAAATTAAATATGTACTGTATTCTTTGCTGTCCAAGTCCCTGAGCTCGGCAACAACAACAACGGTCCTCCTCTACAGTTGGTATTAAACCGGGCGCTGCAATTAACATACCGTCATCAAATAAATCGCCCTAAATCACATTCTATATTGTTATTAAAAAACACACATAAAAATAAATAATTTTTTTCTTCAAATAAAATAAATTAATATTCAATTAAAATAAATTAAAACAAAAAAAAAAACACCCTACTGCAGTATTTTGCAATAAATATAGAACAAGGCTATTAAAATTAAAAAAATTATAATAATTCTAAGGGCAAATGGGGGAAAAACTGAATGAATAAGAGCATATGATTTTACCTGATATAGACAAAGATAACCTAACTGTGTTAGTTATTGATTGATACATCCTCTGCACAGTCTACTATGCAATTTTTATGACAAATATTAAATCGGTCAATTTGTCACTTTATAGAGACTTTTTACAAAACAATAATAAACTTATCGATATTTTATTTAATTTCTATATATATATAGTCATGTATATTGTTCAGATATGTATAAAATTCGTTTATTTCTTTTATTGGGATATATATATATATATAGGTCAAGAGAAATCAGAACGGAAACAACAGAAAAGTGTCGTTCCATAATTTTTTTTCTTTGTAAAGAAAAAAAGACACTTCCATTATAATTATTTGAACGAATTACCTTTTTTATCGGTCATGATGTCGAATTGGGGAACTTAGAAATTAAATTCACGAATAAGACTAAAATTAGTTTATTATTATTATTATTTTGTTATTTGTTTTAAAGATTAAAAAAATCCTAACAATTAAATATTTAATGCAAGAATACAACACACTGAACTGCAAAGGAGTTGCACATGAAATGTCAAAATTCGCGCATGCGATCTTCAAAATAAGCGTCCATGTTGTTTTGTTTTTTTTATATACGTAATTATTTATTTTATTAATTTATAATGAAAATACACGTACAATTATTAACAATTATCTTTTATATTTACACATGGAATTTGTTCATTTCAACGAATTTATTATTGTTCAAATCATTTGTTACAAAAAAATTGAGATTTACAAGGATGCCAAGTTGAATAATCTATAACTCATTACCAGATTATTTATGACGTCACTGGATCGTTATGACGTTTCATAGACAATTTCAACACAAAGATGCAGTTTTTTGTTTTGTTTATAGACTCCATCGTTCTGTGCATGATAGATGAGATAAATTGGAATTAATTTTTCACGTAGATATTATCTATGAATATTATAAGTTATATATTTATATAGTAACTTTGTATGTATAAGGTTTACAATCTTGATATGGTGCCTAAAATGCCATCTTCAAAAAAAAAAAGATAAAAATAGTAATAAATGTGGCAATGGAGCTCTAAATTTTTAGGGTTGTGTTGGCGCATGCGCTCATTTGACTTATTTATGCTGTCAAAAAATCTGAGAATTTTGGAAATTATTTACTAAATCTGAGCAAATAAAAGAATGTCTCTACCAATTCCAGGTATTGTTTCTCACACACGTCGCGTTCAAAGTTTATACAAAAGAGCTCTGCGTAATCTGGAAGCTTGGTATGATCGTAGGTAAATAATGAATATTAATCCTAATTTTGAGGTTATATTATATAATTGTTATTATTGTAGAGAAGTTTATCGATATCATGCTGTTAAAATGCGTGTACGATTCGATCAAAATAAAGATGTTAAAGATATGCGTATAGCTAAAGAATTATTACAAAATGGCGAAACCGAATTATCAAGAAAAATGCATTGGCATCCAAGAAAATGTATTTGTCTTTCAACAAATTCAATAGTTGTGAAATAGTAATGAAATTATCATTTTTTTCTTTTGCTTTTAGTCCCTACATCACCGGGTGGTGTAGCTTATGAACGTGAAGTAATACTACCTGATTGGATTGTAGATTATTGGCATCCATTGGAGAAAGCTCAATATCCAGATTATTTTGCTAGGCGTGAACAACGTAAACGTGAATTTATAAAATTATGGGAGACTAAATTTGCTAAAAAAGATTGTACACGACCTTAAAATTGAACAAAAAAGAGAGGTAGTAAAAAACAAATAAGACAACAACTATTTTAGAGAGTGTTGTGTAAACATTTATTTAAGTTGTGAATTATAAGTTTCATTTAAATATCGCAGGTTTTTTTTTCTCATATTAGAAGAATATATTGATAAGTAGAAGTTCCATAGAAAAATTGTACAATATTCTAAATAAATTCTAACATCAAAAAAAAACAAAAACAACATCGAAATCAAGTGGATTTGTAAGAAAAGTGCACAACTTACTTTAAACACATAAATTGTTGCTACAAATTGCTGAATCTAATAAGTAAACTATTGCTTTACTATTTTACATCTTCCACATTGTAACTACTTATAATGCATTAAAACCAATCAAAATATTCTTTTTCCTATTTGTACTTTTAATACAGTTTAGTGGCATTGATAATACTGTAGTTTTTTGTTTAATTTTTTTTTATGTAAAAATGCCCACTATAACTCTAAATTTTGTGACATTTTCGATGTTTTTTTTTTTCAAATTTATTTCTTATCAGTACAGCAATTGTGCCATGATTAATGGAAAATGATCGGTACAAAGACTTGACTAATCTTGAAACAACCATTTTCTATCACTCCAAGGCACTTGGTCCGCTTTATTATTGTTATTATTTATCGATTTATATAGAAAATTTTAATAATTAGGATTATTTGGCCTTATGGATGGACACTTGAAGAATTTAAATCAATTGCGATTCGTCTTCGGCTTTTCTTATAGAAAAACATCCAAGGAAACATATGGGGGTGATCATTTTTAAGAGTTCGGGGTTAGTAACAGTGATTTGGATTTCAAACCCAATAATATTCAATCACATTGCTAATCCCGACCACTTGAGATTAATCACACTGTATGTTTAGATATAAAAGTGTACCGCTACTCGATGAACAACCTTTTTGTGGACAGATCCATAAGAAAATGATTTTCAGGATGTGAGCGTTGAAATAGTTCTTATAGCTTGTGAGAAAAGCTTCATTTCTAACAATGCCCACAAAAAGGCTGTAAACAAGTAGCGGAACAAACCATATACTGAAATATTCCCCATCTAATTTACATTATACCATGTCTACTTCCAATATAAGTAGATAATTTACAAACGATAATAATTGCAATTAGTGTGTTGTAGAATTTCGCTAGAAATGACTGACTTTTATTGTTAGCACCAAATTTTTCATTTACCTTAAAAATTATTGCACAATTATCCAAAAAGAAAAAATTATAAATTAAAATAAATATATAAATCACAGATAAATGTGTGAATTTCAACAAAAACAAAAAAAAAACAAAAATTAACCATAAAGTTTTTCTAAAATAGCTGTAGGTGCATCAGCTTGATAACGTGATATTTGTCTTAATAATGCAAATTTCTTCATACGTCCCTTTGATGATTCCATATCATATAATGTACATAAATTTAATAGTAGTGATTCATGCAATGCATGTACCGGATTTGAAGCGATTGCTTTTTCTAATACAGCAATTGCTTCTTTCAAACGACCACCATATAATAAACATACACCCATATTATTTAATATCATAATATTTGTCGGTTCTAATGTATAAGCTTGTTGAAAATATGTGTATGCTTCATCGAAATTATTTAATGCAATAGCTAATAGACCACGATCAACAAGTTCACGTAAATCAAAACTATTATTAGTTGTGGTAGTAGTAGCAGTAGTATTATTAGTTGTATTGCTACGTAAATTTCTAGCATCTTCGAAACATCGTTCAGCACCTGGTATATCGCCAACTTGTAAACGTAGCCGACCCAATGCTGAATATAACATATGTGATGATGATCCATCTCTACAATTAACAATAAACATATATTTGAAATTTAAAGAAGAAAAAAAAATAGTAACCTCTGACATAAATCTTCCATTGTTATCATTGCTAGATCATAATCTTTTAATGCCAATGAACAATTAACAATCGAATGCATTACTCGTGTTTCACGTCCTTGCCATAAACGTATTGATTCATTACGATCACTATCTGTAATTTCCATTGGACTACCATCTTCACATAAACCTTGCTTCAAATTATCTAACATCTATAAATAATAGTCTTCTTATATTCTGTTATTCAATAATCAAATTATTAAATACCTGCTTGATGGTAGCTTTCATATTATACAATTTTGTTAATGATTCTTTCGGTTTACCACAATGCATCGGTAATTCACTAAGTAATAAACGGAACGAGAACGATGCTATCGAACCTGGACGGCTACCATACATTTCCGGATAAAACTGCAAAAAACTCATCCAATTTCAATAATTTAAATTAGTATTTAAAAAAACAGCTTACTTGATAAAAAACATCAGGTTTATCTAATTGGCCAAATGGTTCAGCTTCTGATTGCGCTATCGAATATGCTTTTGTTTTAACTAATAATGCAATTCGTGTAAACCATAATTGTAATGAATGTGGTGAATGTTTACTAGGATGTCCTTGCCGTCCTTTACCTTGTCCATAAATTGTTAATAATCTAGCTGTTAAATTTATAGCTGAACGATATGAACCGGCTTGTACTAATTCTCTTAAACCACGTTCATCTTGTGTTACATCACTTTCTGTTAATATATTACGTTGTGCTGCTTCAGCTTCACCTAAACATAACGTTACCGCTTCAATTACATTATCACCCTATAAAAAAAAAACAAAAATCGATAATAATAATATATTGAATAATTACAAATATAATTACTAGATCTTCTTCTAGTAGAACACCGGGCATTGTTAAAAGATCACGTTCGGGGAAATAAGTACCAGGAGCAGCTGTTGAACATGCTATTAAACATTGTCGTGTACGTTCACTAGGTATCCAAGCATCACGTCGACGATCTATTTCCGAACCGACAGCCACTCTTGAACAAAATCCATCCTAAAATTTCACAAATTCATTCAAAACAATTTACTAAAAATATTTATAATTAATTTACATCATTTGTTGTTGTTGTTGTTGCTGTAATTCCAAGATCTGATATCAATCCATTTTTAGCTATATTATGATGATTACCACCAATTAAATCAAAAAACGATGAAGTTTTATCTTTCGGTTGTGGTGGTGTTTCAGCAAATATCCGACAAACTTCAGGCTCATTTTCTATCGATTTCTTATCAATATCTTGTTGTTCTTTCGTTTGATTATCGTTTAATTTTAAATTAGCGATTTTTGATGATGTTGCTATTAGATTGTTTGTTGTTGTTGTTGTTGATGGATCGTTTGATTGATGATGATCGTCATTCATTTCACTTTCAGTAGTTGCACCAAAATATTGACTTAATGACGGTGTTGATTGATTACCGGACATTTCTGTTGTTTGACGACGAAATTTCTATTATTTTTTCCAATCAAGCAAATTAACCGAATTATTTATTAATGATGTTTTTTTCGGGTTTATAAAAAAAACTTATTTGGAATTGCTTTATTGACACTGAAATATTGACAAGTATTGATCACGTGACATTCGAGAAAACGCAACTAATTGTAGACTTCTGTTAATTGAATGTTTTATTACGATTCCAGTAAATTAGAGCGCACGTGTTATATTGTAATTTTCATCATTTTCTTTGACTAATCATTAAGAAACGATTTTTGTTGTCGAAAATTCCTACTTTTCATATTCTGTGTATCACTTAACCATGAAAATAGAAATTTTAATTTCAATATTCCCGCTCAATATTCTCTTGTTAAATGGAGAACTATACTGAAATCACCTATGAATGAACACAATTTCTTTTTTGTGTCATTCAATTGTTTTTTTCCATATCAAAGAAAATGTGAATAACGACGACACAATCTTTCGAGTCTGTCGCCTAAACAATCGATAATAGCAAGGTGCCTACAGGTGTCTATATAATACAATTTCATCTATGCCCTACCAATAATGATTTTGCTATAGGTTAAATTAGTTTGAAATCTAACCATTAGAGGCGCAGCGGTCGTAACGAGAATAATCAAGGCCAAATTAAGTTTAAATTCGTGAAAATAAATTTTCAATTATCTATAATTTTCAGTTTCTTTTAAATCCAGCAAGATTATATTACGTTATTAATAATTTGAATTAATAAAAACTTAGAAATGGTTAGTATTTTGTTCAAATTTATTCTTTTTTAATTTCGAGTTATTAACGTCAATTGCGCATGTGTGAGATTGAAAATCGAGTAGTCGTCATTGGTTGTTGGTTGTTTGAAAATTTGTCTGTTGTTTTTTTGTCAAAAATTTCATTATAACTGAAATTTTTTCAAACATCGAACAATATCGTTTGTAAATTTAGTATTTAAAATATAATTTTGTGCAATTAAACAATTGAAATTATGTCAGAATCAATACTACCACGTAAACTTGAAGAAATGGAAGATTTTGATGAAAGTTTGTAAGTTCCACGTTAATTTGATTCTCAATTTATTTCTTATCCAAATCAAATTGTTTTAGAATTGTAAATGACCCATGGAGTCAAGCTTTATTAACAACTTTGATAACACTAACTAAAAAAGCATTTTTCAATTGGGTATTTATCTTGAAGAAAATTGGTGAAAATGAAATTAAGAATAATGAATATGGAAATTTGATGATCGACAATGTTTCACAATTATACGAAGAGCTTATATTAGATATAGATAGTGTTCGTGAGAAATATGTTGATAAATTAGTACGATCGATGGATCAATTAGATAATGTTTGTAAAGATTTACAATTAGCTATACCTGAAGTTGATCATGAGAATAAACCATTAGCAACTTTATTTAATAAAATCCAAGAATATTTGGAAAAGTAAGTTTATTATCAAATCTGATTCTAATCTTTGATGGTTTGTTTTATCAAATAGGTTTGGAGCAATGCTCAACGATCGTGTTAAAATAATTCAGAAACTTAACAATCAAGCTAAACTTTTATGTAGTGATTTTGGGAGATCACCGAAATTATTACCTGAAATATCTCCTCTACCAACATTCAATGACATTGAAAACTATGAGAATTATATTAAACAATTGGAAGAAGAAAAAAATGAACGTCTTGAACAATTTTGTCGATTACACGATCAAATTATAAGTTTTGCTTATGATTTAGATTACAATGGTTGTACAAATTTCGAAAAAATGGTTTTAACGAAAAACGTAAAAAATTGTCCATTAATTTTGAAAGATAATGAATTTGAGAAAGTCGAAGAATTCCATAAGTATCTAGATAACTTGTATAACTCAACAAAAGAAGAAATACAAACATTAAAACAATCAATTGAAAAATTATGGACTATATTGGAAATTGATGTTATCGAACGTGATACATTCTTAACAACTCACAATAAATTAACATCATTACATACATTGAAGTCTTTACAAAATGAATTGAATCGATGTGAAGAGTTAAAAAAAGCTAATCTAAAAAAATTTATTGAACAACAACGATATGAATTACAAGAATTATGGTTGAAATGTAATGTGACCGATCAACAAAAACAATCGTTCAAATTCTTCCATTCCGATTGTTATACAGAAGATTTATTTGATTTGCATACATGCGAATTGAAAAAATGGGAAAAATATTATGATGATCATAAAATTATTTTACAAAAATTGGAAAAATATCGTGAAATGTGGAGTGAATATTGTAATTTGAATTTAAGATGCGATAGTAAGGATCGTTTCAAAAATCGTGGTGGTAAATTGTTAGCCGAAGAAAAGACGAGAAATTTCTTAACTAAAAAATTGAAAACATTAGAACATGATTTGCGTGAATTATATCAGGATTATGTAAGAATTAATGGCAGAAAATTGTTAACATTCGGTGATGAAATACCTGCTTATTTGGATCAACTACACGATGATTTAGAAAAAGTATGTATATACATTAATTTGATTTGTTATTTTATAATTTCGTTATCTAATTATTTATAGAAATGTAAGGAGAAGTTGAGTGCAAAAAAAATGGAGCGGGAAAAACCGCAATTAGGATATAAATCACGTACTAATTTATTCCCATCAACTCCAAACCTTTTAAAAGCATCATCATCTACAATAACAGCACAAAATAGTGCAAAACGTAAATTGGCAACACCACGTATTGCTAGTTCTGCGAAAAAAACTAAAGAGTCTCCTAAAGGTAAAAGTTAGTATATAATTCATTATGTTTATTATTATGAATTAACAACAACAAAAACTATGAGAATAATTGGGTTTTTTTCCTTTAAATATTGATAATTTTGTTTTTAGAGAAATTGCCTAAATTGAATGTTTCGAAAAGTAGAAGAAATTCAAAAAAATTTCGCGATTTAATCAAGAAACGGCCTGTAATAAAGAAAAACGATTCATCATTGAAAGAAAATGAAAATAATAATGATTCAACTAGTTATTGTGATTTTCAACAAGAAATATCTACGAAAAATGCAGCTTGCCGTAGTACGGTATTTCAAGTGGCAAATGATAATGATAATGATTTAAGAACAACACCGAAACGAAAACTAAAAATGGAATTGGCACATGGATCACGTTATTAATGTTGTATTTTTAGTTGTTTGTTCGAGTTTTATTTTTTAAGTATTTTAAGTTTGTGATTGTTTTCTTTATTTTTGTCAAAGCAAATTGATATATTTTTTTTTTGTCTAGTTCTCAATGGTATAACAGTATTTTTATATGATCTAATAACATTTTTGAATATTTAACAGTGTTATTTTTATTTTTAGATTTGAAAAAATTAATTAGATATTGAAATTTTGATTAATTGGATGTTTAATTTAATCACTACAAAATTTACTCAATAATTAATAGTTCGATGAAAGACTCCATTGAGTTGTTATAATTGTAATACGGAGAATTTGATAGTAGTATCATTAGATTATAGAGAATATGTTCTATAGCCCTATGGAGTCTTTTTATTACATTGAATCATCATATGATTAATAAATTTTGTATTGATTAGGTTAAAATATTGTATAAGTAATTCAATATTCAATTAATCAAAATTATTTAATATAATTTAATACTTTACCCATTTAAATCCGAAATTTCTTCTGTTTGACAATACGAAACAATTATTCTTCATTTTGTGATTATTTTGTCATTAAAAAAACAAAACAAGATTTAATCAAACAACGATACTCAATAATACAATTGAATTATCGATTATTTTAGATAGGTAGATGACCGGAATAATATTTATTTGTAAAGTACAAGACGTTGTCACCTATAGTAACCATCGAATAGTACAAAATAGTTTATTGAGTAAACAAAACAACCGGATTTTCTATATAAAATAAATTTATTTTTTCATTTAAATATTGAATTTAGGTACTTTTGAATGAATCTTCACTACAAATACTATAAAAATCACCATCATCTTTACCAGATATTGTTGATCGTACACTATAATAAGATCTAATACTGAACATACTTGAATTACTTGATATTGTTTCTGTACGTTGTCTTGGTAATTGACTTTCTTTGATTACCACATTATTAGTTCCATTATTATTATTATTAAGTTTCTTAAAATTCGTACTAATTAAACTAATTGGTGGATGGTGTGTTTCTTTAGCTACAATATTAATTTTATTATTAAAATAAATTATTTATATTGATAAATCTTACAAATTGTGGTTAATTCATGCTCTGTAGAATTGGATGAAATTTTCGATTTGAAACAACAAATTTCCCAAAACATTTTCTAACAAAACTTCTTTAATAGTTAAAGAAACCGGTTTTTTCTTATAATGCAATTATATAAATTAAATGGATCCACGATGAAGGCACATATTTCTACTATAGTAAAATAGTAAAGAAGGTTAAAGTCGTAAATTGTTGATAAGATATCTCTCGAAATATATAGTTTGATTATAATCTAAATTAATTGAAAATCTGTGTAATATTTTCGTTTTTTTTTTCTTTCTTTAGATAAATTTTAATTATAAATTGTGATTAAATTCAAAATTATAGAATTATATACTTTCAATATTTTGTTACTGTTTTCAAACCAGTTATACCAAATTGATCAAACTCTTATCAATATCAAATTTAGATAAGGCGATTTATATGTTTTTGAGTGCTTTTGTTTCACGTTTGAAATTACCGCGTAATTTTAACGATAATTACGCTTAATTGTAGCTCTTTATAAGATTTGTTTAGCTTAAAATCTAATTATATTTTTTAATTTAATAATTAAATATGAGCATAACTTTGAGGAGCATTATTAAATGTGATTGAATACTCTCACAAGTTTATTTATCAGAATTTAAAAATTGTGAGTTATTTTTTATTATTATCTAGATTGGCTAGACTGCAACGTAACTTTTTGTAGGTTATGTTTATGTATTTGATAGTTTCACGTGTGATTTAGAAAAACTAGTGAAAAAAATGAATTCAAGTGATTCCGAATTGAATGAAAGTGATATTGAGGTATTATTTACAAAATTTCCATATTTCCCTATAATTTCAGTTCTCATTTACAGTTACAAGAAGCTTTATCTGATGGTCGTCTACAACCGGGTATAAATATTGCAACAACAAAACCCAAAGAACAAGTTAATAATGTTGTAAGTATAATAATTTACTGATAGGACTAAAAATATAGAAATTATTGGTTATATTTTAGGCTGGTCTAAAGCAAAAATTGTTAGAACTCCAATTGAAATTGCCATGGATTGAACGATTGGATTTTATAAATAAACCAGCACCTTTAGCACCAGAATTAGCTCTACAAATGCATGTTAATGAACAAAAACGTGAAAATGAATTAAGAAATAATAAAAAATTACCACAATTTTCACCGAATGATGATCCTGTATTAAATGATTTCAAACGTGAAACAATGTTTTATCGTCAAGCACAAGCTACAATATTAGAAGCTATACCAAAATTGAAATCATTAAATATACCAACAAAACGTCCAGATGATTATTTTGCTGAAATGGCAAAAACTGATCAACAAATGCAGAAAATTCGTAAACATTTAATGGAGAAACAACAACAACAACAGCGTAGTGAACGTGTTAAACAATTACGACAACAACGTAAAGATGGTAAATTATTACAAATACAAACGAAATTGGAACGGCAAAAAGAAAAGAAAATGATGTTAGATCAAGTGAAGAAAGTACGTAAAGGTCAATCGAAAGATTTAGATTTTCTAGATGGTAGAAAAAATAGTGGTAATAAATCGAATAAATCGATAGAAAAACGTAAATTGCGTGATAAGAAATTCGGTTTTGGTGGTAAGAAACGCGGTTTAAAACAAAATACACGCGATAGTGCTGCTGATATAAATGAATATCGTCAGAAACCTAAGAATCGTGTTAAAGGTGGTAAAATTGTTAAGAAGCGACCGGGCAAGAATAGGCGCATCAAAAGTAGAGCTAAATCAAGGAAATAATTTAATAAAATCAAATACATAATTGATAACGGAATTAATTCCAATTGTTTAAAATAGAAAAATAAAAATATTTGTAATAAAATAAAATTTCATAAATCTGGTGATTTTATTCACTTTTTGTTGGTGCACCTGAACATCGAAAATCTAACCAACGATTTTCCGACATGTCATGTTATTTTAAAAACTAGCAAAATACACGTAATTGGAATATTTTTCCAGAAAACTAGCTGCTCAAGTGATGTTCTGAATAATAATTGATAATATTGCCGAATATTCATCGTGATAATAGCTTTTTTTATATCAATTGAATTGAAAAATTCATTCCTAAGTACGTACAATTATCATTCCTTTTTCTATTATATTCTTATCACTTAATTATTATCATATATATACATTAATTAATTGCTTTAGAGATGTCAGATTTTGGTGATTGGTTCCGAAGTGTACCATTTTTCACAAGATATTGGTTGGCATCAACAGTTGGTTTTACATTATTGGGTCGTTTTGGTATTTTAAGTCCTAGAAATTTAATTCTATTATATGAACCATTGAAACGCTTTCAAATATGGAGACCATTGACATCAGCTTTATATTATCCATTAACACCAAATACAGGATTTCATTATTTAATTAACTTGTATTTTTTATATAATTATTCGCGACGATTAGAAGAAGGTAATGATTTTTCTCATTAGATAAGTTTAGAAATAACTTTTCAATTATAAAACTTGATTTTAGGAGTTTTTGCCGGATCCCCAGCAAGTTATTGTTATCTTCTCTTGTTTAATTGGATTTGTTGTGTCGTTATTGGATTAATTGCAGAAATTCCAGTAATTTATTAATAGTTTTCTAATAATTTGAGGTTCTAATTTTGAAAATTTGCAGCTTTTATTAGATCCAATGATTTTATCCGTTCTATATGTTTGGTGCCAATTAAATAAAGAAACAATTGTGAATTTCTGGTTTGGTACAAGATTTAAAGCAATGTATCTACCATGGGTATTGTTAGTATTCAATATGGTTATATCTGGTAATGGTTTATTAGAGTTAGTTGGAATTTTAGTTGGTCATTTATATTTCTTCTTAAAATTCAAATATCCACAAGAATTGGGTGGTCCAAGTTTATTAGAAACTCCATCATTTTTAAAAGAGTATTTCCCAGAACAAGTAGGTGGTGTTCATGGTTTTGGTGTACCACCACAACGACCTGCTACTGGTAATCAACCAGGCGGTCTATTTCGTGGTGGGCACAATTGGGGCCGTGGACATGTTCTTAATGGTTGAATTATATTTGATATCATATCGATGTTAAAATATTAACGACTACAATATAAATTTGTTCATTTTTATTAATTTCTATAATTTATAATTATTATTTAATAAAAGGTTCTATTGTAAACATTTTAGTGTATTTTAATTTTTGTTAATTGGAGCCACTGATAGCTTTGACACACCTGTCAAATTTATTTTTTTTTGTCGTTCGCTTTGATGTTTGCCGATTATTTGACGAAATTATATTCGAAAATTTACCAAATTACGCAATTATTTTGAATTTTTTTTTTCAATAAAATAATTTTGTTAGTTATTAAAGAGATAGGTGAGTTTGTATTAATCAATTTTTAATTTTATATTAGAAAATCTAACCTCATTCTTGTTGAATTGATAATTTTTAATGATACAGTTTAACTATGGATAAGTCACAACCGGCTGTAATTGAACAAGATTTACAAGAAGAGGGACAATTTGTCGTCGATGATGTTAGTAAAATAATAAAAGATGCAATTGAATCGGTAATTGGTGGTAATGCGTATTCACAAAATAAAGTAAATGGTTGGACAACGGCTGTTGTTGAATGTTGTACATCTGAATTAACGAAATTAATGAAACCATATAAATATATTGTTACATGTATTATTATGCAGAAAAATGGTGCCGGCTTACATACAGCTAGTTCATGTTATTGGGATAATAATACAGATGGTAGTTGTACTGTACGTTGGGAGAATAAAACAATGTTCTGCATTGTATCTGTTTACGGTTTAGCTATTTAAAAAACGCAATAATAAAAACATTAAGTATTGAATGATGAAAATAATTATATATAATATTTGAGAATATTCCAGTTGTCTAGCCACATAATCACACACAATTTATAGATTGATCAATTCGCTTTATAATTGCAACTAATATAATTAGTTAATTTATATCAATTAAATATAAGTTCATATTCTAGTGATTATTTTGTTACGTTTTAATTTAATACATTATTTTTTTTTTTTTTAATTGGAAAATGGTTGTCTAATTGAACAAGAAACCAACCTGGGATCCTTTGAAAATATTCAATTCCTATATAATGACAAACTCCAAAAGATTAACGAAAATCCATTACACTATTAACCGGAATTGAGTTAAAAGTATCAATATTTTGCAAGTCTTCATGGAAAAACTACAAGTTCGTATATAGTTTATTTCAGTCGACCGAAATTGAACCAGCAACTGAAGCCATTTATCAATAATAATAATTAGATTATAATTTTTATGTTTTACAATTAATTTTGTTACAGAATATGCTAATTTGTATTCGATTTGATGATTTAAAATTTCAAAAATTACTATAACAGATCATAAAATTGTAATTATAAGTTTCAATTTATTGAATCTATCTGTATACAGCGCAAACTCAACGGATGTGATCCTGCTAGATAGAAATCCTGCTGTTATCCTTGACAGGATAGTGTGCCGCCACTGCGCTTTGTTTTGATCCTACCACCACCTCCACCATCACGTCAGCGAGTGTATTTCTGTAATATTTCGTATGAGCCTAACAAATTCCTGAAAAAAAAAACCAAACATACATTTCAGTATAATTATCGAAATAGTCAGTGTATAATGTGTGTTGTATTTTATTTAGAACTTTAATATTAAATTATAGTTATTAATATTGCAATTTCAATTATGACTGAACGAATCCGAAGTAGTACAAATAGTAGTACAACGACAACGGGCTATAACTTTTCCAATTCATCTAATAAAATGGAAAACGAATTAAGTCCAAGAAAAACAATGGTAGTTTTGGTGATTGTTGTGGGTTGTTTTGCTGTATTATGGCCGAAAGTCTTCTATCCAATGTTGATGGGTTCGGTTAATCAACATTTAAAGCCCAGTCCTTTGGATAAAGTCGCAGGTAATTGTTTCAATGTATTGTTCCATTGAATTCTGTACAATTTTTTTTTTTTTTGTTCTCTTCTTGTTACTGTTCTCTATTCAATCATAGGTTGTTGTGATGTTATTTCGGAAACTGATATAAATACAATAAAAATAATGAACGAATTATGTGGTACAATAATTCAATCTAAAGAAAATGATGATAATAATAATAGAAAATTGAATAATCGTGAAATAATAAAGATATGTCGTCAAGAAATTTTAGAAACTTGTGGTATCGATATAGATGCTGTTTTACAACAACAAATACGTTTAGGTCAAAATATTAAACAAATATTGAATGAGATACGTTCATTAAATGGTTCGTTATGTTTAAAATATAATTATGGAGTTGCACCATGGCGTTTAGGTGTACCACATAGAATCACCATTAGAAATGATAACAGTAAGATATTAGGAATTAGCAGATTTTTTTCCTCATCAACACAACTAAAATCTACTAATCATACAAGTTTTTTTCTAATAATTCCCCTTATAATTAATTGGAATAATTCAATTTCGATTTTAAATTGATAATTTGTTAATCAAATTTCCAGATATTCGACAAGAAAGACCGCATCATTTACGTTCCGAATTGATACATCCAGCATTTCGTGAACGTGGCCGTGCTATTCCACAAACCCAACATACAACCCCATCAATATCATCACCATTACCACCACGACCACGTATCGTAGAAGGAAGGGTAAGCTTTCTTATTTATTTATTTTATTTTCGAATAATAAATTCAAATTTTTGGGTGGTCTCGCATTATTTTAATATTGGTAGTTGTCCAAAATGCTATTTCAGTAGCAAAACACTTTAATATTTATATATAAAACAACCAAATAATAATAATAATACATTTTTGATTGTGATTTTTTTCTGTTGGGGCAAGGTGAAATTTCTAAATCATGGTCAAAAAATTTGGAATTATTTCTACATATTTCAATATGATTTTTTTTTTTACGTAATTTTGGTATTTATAATTTTAGACAATTTTTGATAGCAAATCTTCGTACAATTTTAAATCTAAACAAAATTGTTTGGAAATAAATCATGACGCTACTTATTTCTATAAGGTTGGCACAAATCTATTTTTGAAAATAGCCGAGAGATGATTTAGTTAAACTTCATATACCATACATAATAATCGGTTATGTTATGTATCTATATTTCGCATTTGTTTTTATTTCTATATTTGTATTTTGTCGAAGTAAATTTAGAATTTTCAGTAACTACTTAAATGATGTTGACCGGATCTTCTATTATTATGATTAATATCAATAATATTTTCTTGAGATATTATTTTTAGATTCACGATTAAATTTAGAAATCTAATTTGGACGAAAATCTCGTAAAGTACAGGAAATTACTCATAAATCATACCAAAAATATTATCATAAATCAAACTTTTTATCATCTGCATTTCTAAAAATTTTAGCTCAACAAAAACAATCGAAAAAATCTGAATATTGAGTATCTATGCTAAAGAAAATATAGGCAAACTCCCATTTAATTCCCTGAACTTCTTTAGGACGACACGGATACAATCTATATTTCACCACTTATTTCTTTCTTCAGAAATTTTCCGCTCTTGTATGGACACACTTTTCAACTCTTCGGAACTCTAATGACGCGAAACGTCCATGGGGTAGTCTTTTTTTTGCAAGGACAATATCAATTCCACAATCTTTCATTATATGTTAAGAAATTTTCGTCTCTTGGACGAGCATTTTTGAAAGTCTATCATTGTTGACATAGACGAAAAAATTCTAGATCGGCTTAAGGTTGTCGTAGAGTTTAAAATGAGTAACCCTCAAGCTGCCGATACAAGAGAGATTCTATTGTAGTTCAATGTTTGAATTTGTTGATTTTTTTTTTCCAGCCAGGTCCGATTCCGGGTATGCGACCAACAATTGGTGGTGCTGGTCATGTAGTGCCTCCATCTAAACAAAGTACGAGCAGTATGAGTGTCATTATGCCAATTTATACAATTGGTATCGTAATTTTCTTCACCTATACTCTAATGAAGGTAGGAGATAAAATTATAATTTTGTCAAAATTTGAAACAATATAGTATCATCTTTTGTTTGTTTTTTTTTTTTTGTCTTGAATTAGATCATATTTAGGAAACAACCGGAAGGTGTTGGTGGCGATTTATATCCACCAATTGAGCCTGATCCACATTTCCGTAAAGAAGTCTTCGAATCGGATCGATCACGATTACAATCAAGACTTAATCATAATAATAATTCTAATGCAAATCGTGAAAATAAATCAAGTAAATTAGGTAAGTTAACTTGTTTTATTCTTGTTTACTTTCCAAATTGTCTTTTGTTTTTTTTTTCGTCTCAAATCTTTTTGTGAATTGTTGTGCTACAATATAATTATATAGGATGGGCAGAACGTGATGCAAGTAAGTCAAAATTCACGCAAAACTAATAATAATTCTATAAAAAAAATATGTCAATCGAAACTCCTCTATCTATTGTTACTAGTTTTCAT
>JAZBGX010000126.1:0-30439 GCA_037414775.1 Zonitis immaculata
ATATACAGTTGTGGTAATTTTAATAAGAACATTGTAGTATGACGTTTCACAATAAATGGGCCACGTTGCTTATACATCGGCAGAATTTGTACATTGCTGGATTGCACTTTTCTATTGTGGAAGGCAATCTGGATAATCCAAATATAATTGGTGCTCTCAATCTTTAGATAACCAAGTAATTGTCTTATTTGTACCAATAGCAGCGACCAGACGATAAATAGGAGCGTCACAAATTCTGCCGATGTAATAAGCAATGTGGATCATTTACCGTGAAATGTACTATAATAAATAATAGAAATAGGACTGGTCTTATGTTCTAATTAAAATTGTCACCACTATTCATATATAAATTAACTATATATGTATATATATACATAGTTTGTAAATAATTTAACATATTAGTTCATGTTACAACGGTGTAAATAACGATGTATAGTTTAACACCATGTAACACATAGGTACATCCGGTCATAAACTAATCAAAATCAGTATGTGGGCAACTTCTGTGTATCAATTATTGATTACATTCAATTATTATTAACATAAAATTAGTTCACCCTATCTTGAAAGAGAGAGAGAAAAGAAAGGAAATAGCCAATTATAATATAACAAAAAATAATATTGTAATAATGGAAATTACAATAATAATAAATCAGATAATATTTATAAGATATAAAAGAAAAATCGATATTTGATGGGTTTGTGAACCCTTATATTGAATTGATAAGTATAAGGAAAGTGCTATAAAAATATAAATAGAAGACTGGCAAACTAAAAATATTATATGCAGTTCGAACACGCAAACCATGAATGTAAATGGGTCTTGTTTACCATATGTTCATTGTAATATATTTTATAGTATTAGAAACTGTAACATGAAAGTTTCTTTATTGCATTTAAATTCATAATTTCTTACTATATTCGATTCGATATATTATAAACTTATAATATTGTTATAAATACATTCTAATATTTTGTCACAAATATTTTCATTCTAATATTTAACCATATATATCGTTATATCTATAATTTATTAACAATTTTTTCACAGCTCGAATTATCAATAAACTACCAGTGATATTCCTTATTAATTTCCAATAAAGTCTAAAATCTTTTAGCCGGACTTAAAATTAGAAGAATTCAGGCTAAAATTGGATACCTAATATGAATGGCATAATTTTAATAAAACTTAAAGATACAGGGTAGTCCAAGTTTTACCTGGACCCCCAAAACCACCCTTATTTATAAGCGTAAAAACGTCAAATTTGGAAATTTTAAAGGAACACAAATCCACTACAGATTAGTCTAATTTATAATTAAATTTCATTCATTTACAACAATTTAATCAATAAATCTTCAGTTTTGAATGGATTTTTGGGATATTTTCTGTCATTAGATAAAAGGTATTTTTGCAATTACAAACTTCAATCAAATAAAGACTTGATATTAAGATTAAAGCGATTCAATTATTCTCATAGTTTCACTTCTGTATGGGTTTTGCCTTCAAGCACCATAAATTTCGAGTGACAGTCGGTAGTTCACTATAGCTATGGTTTATTGCTTTCTTTATTTGCCTGAGACCATCGATTTGAAAGATATTTAGAAACAGGTCCGGATTAGAATCAATAACCTCCCGTTCTGAACAAGACTCCTCTTATATTTTACTCATGACTCTAATTTTTTTATTATATTCAATCATAAAATAGATAAAAGCAAGGAGAAACAGGAATTTGATAATTTCCATATAGGATCTCTATTTTTCCCTATTATAATTTGATTACACTTGAAATTAAGTCAGCTGTAAATTTTTCAATTTTATTAGCGTACGCTTTAGAATTATGTGAAGTCCAAAAAATTTTTGATAATACGATAATATACCGTCCGCCACTATTATTATATGATTATACAGGACTGATCATCACAGACTTTCCTGCTGTAAGGAAATAAAAAAATGCA
Source organism: Zonitis immaculata (assembly GCA_037414775.1). Taxonomy (NCBI): domain Eukaryota; kingdom Metazoa; phylum Arthropoda; class Insecta; order Coleoptera; family Meloidae; genus Zonitis; species Zonitis immaculata. The sequence continues at coordinate 1,957 of JAZBGX010000126.1, forward strand.
TACTCAGGGATTGCAAGTGTGATATCCAGACATCATTTTGGCGTCAAAACGGTTTCTTTAGCTTACCAGAAAATGTCACATACTTTATAATATTTTCCACATTTCCCGAAAAGTTAGAGGAACTGTTTTAACGTCAAAATGTTCTCTAGATATCACACTTTAGATCCTAGAATGCGTTTTTTTTTTGTCCACTAGAACCAGAATTACAGCTGAACCAGGAAAACCTGAGGCGATCCATCCTGTATATATATAGTTTTGAGGTCAAGTCGACAATTTTGGTTTATTATACAATAGAAAATCTATTTACATTTTAAAGAAATTATACTATATATATATATGTATTATGGTTGTTAATAATATTTATTTATCCCAATCAGTCGTATGTTTGATTTGTTATCATTTAATCCATATAAAGTTTTCAAGCTTAATATTAAGTAAAAGATTATGAATGATTTGAAATATATAAGTTATATAACAAAAGTAAATTTTCTGCAATGTTTCTTAGTTTTAATTACAGTCGGTATTATTAAACTGTTCATATATCTATCAATGTTGAAATGATATATGTTACATCTAGTAATAAATATAATAAAGATATTGAATTATTCACTAATATAATATTATCATATAACTTTAGGTCATTATGCATCTTTGATAATATGCTAAATATTTATCTATTATCGATTTATTTTGGTAAAAATCAAATTAAAAATATTATTATTATTATTATTATGATTGGAATTGTTTTTAGTGGCAAAACGGTACGAAAATGCCGTCGGCGAAAAGGGGGAGGCGAAGCACGATGATGCCGCCCACTTTTTACTTATATCTCAAACTCATTAATGCCCATTTGTATGCCTGCATCGTTGGGTGCTTATATGGATAGAAGCGACCATCGTATGTCCACTATATATAATATACTAAAGTTTTTTTACTGTTTGTCTATTTCCGCTAAAGATATTTCAAATGGATATGCTCCGGCTGACAATACGATTTATTGTTTTATGACTGATTGTAAGTAATGGCTATGTGAGAGATTAAAATGTATTCGTTTAAATTGCCTTTATATACTATATAGCTGAATTGGTTATCATTTTTCATTCGATTCCAACAAATTATTCTAAATATAAATTCGAGATTTAGGGTAAATTTCGTGGAATTTCATAATAACATTATATCTACATAATTTTCTCAAAGTTATAAAAAAAAAAAATAATAATAATAAAACGTTAATATTCTATAACTGTTTCATAAATGATGTAACTGGGGATTAAAAAGACACTTTACCAATGTAAAATAGAACAATGTAAAATATATACAGCCATTTACAAGTAATTTCACAACTTTAAAAATAATAAAAAAACATTAATATTTTATAACGTGCTTTTTTTTATACAAACAATAATAAATTTTTTATATTTTTAATGATAACCCGTCTATATTTTATTTAGCCATTTCCGCGTTAAATGTTATCACATTATCACATTATTGAAACAATTAAACAATAACAATGTCATTTTTATGTTTATCATTTCATCTATAGTATGTTGAGGAAATTAATTATTACAAGTTTGTTTTTTTTTTTCGTTCATGTAAAATTTCGTGAATTGTCGTTAAATTATTGCTAAATAATTTAATCGTGATTGATCAGGTTTTTGTTTTTGTAAAAATTGATAATAATCTCAATTATATTAGATTATTATTATTATTATTACCATGTTCAATATATGAAAAATTAACAAAATTTACATTTATGCAAATTATATTCTAATGTAATCATGTAAGTAAATTTATTTGCAGTTATTTATTTGTATAATAAAATTTTCAATATGGTGAACGTTGTCTATTTAAACAGAAAAAAAAAAAAACAACCGCCATATCCATTTATTATTATTATTATTATTATTATTATTATTATTTCCAATTTTTATATTCACTTATTGTAGAAATTGGTTCATTGACATAAAGTAGAATTAGCATGTTTATCTAAATACCTGTTGTATATATATATTTTCTATTTTGTTGATTATAATAATCCTGCAAAAGGTGCGGTATTATTGACGTCAACATTTCTGCAAAATTTTTCATCTCTATATACTTATATATAGTTTTCATTTCGTACGCATAAATTCCGTAAAGGGGTTGTTTTTTTTTTTTTATTTGTAACGTACAATAATGCTTTATAAAACTGTCATATTATATATATAGCGAGGTTTTGAATTTTCTATATAAAAATGTTGAAGGTTCCTTTTTTGGGGTGATATAGTACGTTGTTGGGTAGGTGAGGTGTTCTTATGCAAATTAGGCCGCGAAACCGGTCGTTGAATTTATATATTAAATATATATATATATATAGTGAATAGCGCATCTTCAATAGTCCCTTTAAAAGGTTCACTTGACCATTGCTTAACACTTTCGCTATAAATATACAGCGAAAACTACCTAGTTTTTATCTATATTATACAAAAGGACAAACTCGTGGGAAAACCCCCTTAGAATGACCCCTTGTATTAGCCGAATTGACCCATGAACCCGGATTGTCTACCCCCTTAACGGACTGACCAGAACTGGACATACGAGTTTGACTAGTGACACATGTTGGTAGAAGTTCGTGAGAACTGCGGATGTCCGGCGATGATGACCACCAAATACTATTTGGCCTTTTCAACCGATTCCTTAGCGGGACAATAAGACCCTTAGATAATTCAACAAATAAAAAATATTTATTTATATATATATAGCCATACAACACTTTATAATAACAGACGGCTAACGATTATATAAAAAAAACTCGCTAAATAAGCTACCCTTCCAAAAATAATCAATCTTCAATATTTTATTTTGAATACAACCACCAAAAAAAAAATGATAAACATGAGAAACAAACGAAATTTTGTCATCGTTATTACTAATTAATTACCAACATTATTAACTTATTTACAATGCTCAGATTTCGAGATAAATAATTATTCAATAAAGTTCATGGTCACTTTGATAATATATAGTATACATATATCTATACTATATATATATATATATATAGTTCTTTTTTCGTTAACTTTAAATCAGAATTCCGATTAATTCTTTCTATAGGGCCGCTATAAGATAGCTTTTTCATCTGTTGTCTGAGAATTTTCGTTGTAATTCCAGACGTGCATTTATATAAGCATCGATATCAGGGAATATATATACGAAAAAAAAAAAGGAAAAATTACAATTTTAATCTACTTTAACATATCATCATTTTAATTGTAATACAAATGAATAAAATTTTGTACATTTTTAAGTATGTTTATTTAGTAACATGAATAAAATAAATTTCGATTTGTATTTAAACAATTTCATCAGTTGAATGAATAAATATAAGAGAGATCGACTATATGTATGTTATATACAGGAGCATGTTGATTCATCTTTTATTTAACATACACAAAAACCCATCAGCTACCCCTTTTGTTAAATTATAAGGGTTGAGAATCTTCTAGGGAGGTCGATTATCATCACACCTTTTGATACGTTGCTCTTCTATACGAATTCACGTATATATATGTAGTTTTCGTTTTATTATTATTTCTTCAACAACAATTGATTTATAGAGATACTACGTTTTGATCTAATATCAAATTCCATCCCTTAAAATTCATGAATAATAATAATAAAGCGATACCAATTCGTATAAATTCCACACAAATTATCATCAACATACTTATATGGGGGGAACTACTAAGATTATTCTATAAATAAATAATTGCAATATGAACTTATTCCATTATTGATTATTATTATTTTTAATAAGCTTCCATTTATGATCGGTTATAATTAAATAGTTTTATGTTTTTAAGTTGGAAATATTGTCGATCTAGAGTTGATGAGTTTAAATTAACTTTGTACGTTGTTGTTTTTTCGTTATTTCTGTGTAGTCTGTTGAATTAATTTCGAATAAATTGTTAATTAAGAATGATGGAGAGTAGAAAATCAACAAAAAAAAAAAGAAAATGTCGCCAGTATTATTATAATAATGTTAACAAGAATTTAACATTTGTTAGATTGCATATCAAACAAAAACTAATAAATATATTGACAAAAAGGAAAAATTATCGTATATATATGGAATTAATTGGAGGAAATCTGTGCAATTGATTGGATGTAGCGATATTATTCGAATAAATTAATTAATCCATCCAACTCCAACCAGATCACTTATTCGCTTTTAAAGGAAATACAAACTAAAACAAGTCATATTATATATACCTAGTTGAATAATTTAAATTAAATTTTTCGAAATAATAATAATAATAATAAAATGTCCTCTTCCACTTAACAATTGACCTCGGATATTTTTGTACAAGTGAAATTTGACGATTAAATCTTTCAAGTGTCGATGTTATAACCTTAATGTTGACCCATGTTTATCGTTGTTTGATCTAATTTTGTTTGAGAAATAAGAAACATTCTTATAAAATGTCCAACAACTGTATATCCAAGATATATGTATTTCTATATACGCTTATATGTATGTGTTGTGTGTATATAACATTTGTCTGTTTTATGTATTATTATTATATATAATATATGTATACTACTATACTTTATTTATGTGTGTGTGTTGTATATCTAGAAAGAATTCCGTCATGAAATTTTATTGCGTACGTATACCGAACTAAAATGGATATGTTTCATAGTTTTTTGCAACGATATGTTTCTTGCCCCAGCAATTGTGAATTCTTTTAATGTAATTACGAACGCCAATTACTTGAATTTCTTTTGCAAGAATTCTAGTGAGCCGCTAACGAACGATTCAACTACTTCATCTCGTTTTGGTTATATGAAACATATTATCTCGAACATGATTTATTAACAACAAAAATTGAAAGAAATACGGAAAAAAAAACTGATCATAATTACATTTTCTATAATTAGTAAGAGCCATATATATATATATAACGAAAATATATATTTCGATTATAAATGAAAGAGAAATTGGAAGATGAAACTGTCTGGACCACAAACTAGACATATCTTTTCAAGTATAACAAGTTTATTTAGCAAATCAACATTTCACGGCGTCCGACCGGAAAAACTAGTGATTTTATTGAATGACTAAATAGATAGGAGAGTTAGCGATTTACCGGTTAAGAAGTTCGACCAGTTCATCAAGTTCAAAATATATGTTGATTATATTCCATTCTATATTAGATTTTCATTCAGTTTGTGCTAAGACGTGCCGTGATCTAGTTGAGTATTTTCGCGAAAATTTCGCACACAATAAATAGAAAACACTACAAAATTATATAATCGAGGGTTTTTTCGATTTTTTTTTTTCAATGCAGAGGGACAAAAAGACGACATTTATCCTTGACCTTCAGTTTTATTTACGATCATTTCGATACTTTTAATTCCTAATTAGCTTACGTAATTCCCGAGCTATTTGTGATGTTAATGTATAAATTATCGTTTTCAAATATATTTATCGAAAATATTGGTAGGACAAAAAAAAATAAGATTTATAGATGTATTTTATATCATAAAATATATAATTTATACCTATATCTATATATTTAAATTGCATTTTTAGCTTTTATAGTGGACTGTAATGAATAAATCAACGAAACAACGTAAGACCCAATAACGTTTTTGTGAAATTCCAACAAAACTAATGACTTGATGACATTTTGTTTATAAATGCAATTATAAAGAAAATATGAAGGTGAAATTCATTGTTGTGTAGAAATTGTGTGCGATATAATAGGAAGTCGTCAAATATGTTATTTATGCTTCATTTAATTATTTAATAATTGAAAATTAACAATCTTAACTAACTTAAAATGCAATTGTTTTACGTTAATAAACAATAATATAACTATAATGTATGTTCTGAACATACGTTTTTGAAACATGGAAATATTGATTACAGGCATTATTATTCGAAGTTATATACAGAAAAATTCACTTTACTCGTCTAAATTTATCAATAATTTCCAAACTTATTATTTACATTTCTAACGTTAGTACTAATCTAACGTTATTATTGATAATTACCGTATTTATTTCACAACTTATCTTACATTCCTCATTAATTATTATTGTAGATTGAAAAAATTAAAATTTAAACATCGTAATAATAATACAGACTGTTTAAAATTCAAATAAATCGGTATTACAATTTTTTTATTAATAACAAATTTCAAAAATAGCGCCATTTTAAATATAGACGATATTAGTTTGAAGCTTGCTTATAGAGGTCAGCATTATTCAACAATATCAATAAGATTTCTATAATGTTATAAAACTATTCTGCTAGTAGCGCTATTTAGCACTTTAAACATAAAAGTTGTTTATTGTATACAACCAGTAATACACAGACTTGCCAGACTACATTATTAAAGCTCTGGCTACACCAAGCGCAACGTTCCTACTTATTTCAATTAATTTTCGATTATAATTCTTCATTATAAAATAAACTGAATTATTATTATTATAATTATATAGTTAAAGTACTATTATTTTTTGTAGCAGCGAATTGTTCTAGTGTGCTCGTTTCACTAAACATCAAATCCTGTCAAACAAATGTTTCAGAATTATTCCTGCAACGTTCGAAGCTTCAGGTTTAGTATATAATTCGAATTAGGTGGAAATAAATTAATTGCGATATTTATAATTAACTGTAATTGCGTATGATTTTTGATAATTAACGAAAATTTCCAATAACTTCAATAATTACATAGTATTGTAAGTTTTTTCATTTGATCATTTATACATAACCTAAAAATGTTGAATTGAATCAATGAAAAGTCAATTACAATTGATTGTTATTTATTCTAGGTAATTTAAGAAGTTTACTATAATGACTACCGATCTAATTGTTGATTCACAAATTCGTGTATGGGTATTTTTACCAATTGTTGTTATAACATTTCTGGTTGGTGTACTACGTCATTATATATCAATATTATTAACATCCCAGAAGAAAGTCGAAAAACAACAATTACAAGATAGGTACAGGAAGAAAATTAAATGTAATAATCATTAAATGTTATATTAAATATGTTTCCAGTCAGTTACTTTTACGTGCCCGTATGTTGAGAGAAAATGCTAAATACATTCCAAAATCAGCATTCTTAATGCGTCGTTATGCATTTAATAAAGAAGAAGATGGTTATCTAACACAAAAACGACCACCAGTAACACAAAATATGATGACTGATCCATCTTTAATGACTGATATGTTAAAAGGCAATCTTACTAATGTTTTACCAATGATTATAATTGGTGGATGGATCAATTGGATGTTTTCAGGCTTCATAACAAGTATATTTTAAGAATTTTATTAATAGTTTATAACAATCAATAAATTTATAGCCAAAGTACCTTTTCCTTTGACGCTACGTTTCAAATCCATGTTACAAAGAGGTATTGAATTATCGCATTTAGATGCATCGTGGGTATCATCAGCTTCATGGTATTTTCTAAATGTATTTGGATTGAGAAGTATCTATACATTAGTTTTGGGTGAAAATAATGGTATGAATGCATTAAAAACTATTATTATCTATTTATTTTCTATCGAAATTTATGATTGTAGCGGCTGATCAAAGTAAACAAATGCAAGATCAAATGTCGGGTGCTGCAATGTCAATGCCCAATGACCCAAAAGTACCATTTAAAGCCGAATGGGAAGCTTTGGAAATTATCGAACATCAATGGCTATTGAGCGATATTGAACATTCTTTAATTCGACAAGAACATTAATTGTTCTATCGACAGATGTTGTTGAGTGGAAAAATAACTTGTTCTGTTTATTTATTTATTCAATGTAGATCTATTTGGGATCACTAGTTCATCCATAAGTGGGTCCGTGATTGAAAAAGCGCTAGCAAGCACTTTGGATCACTTGTTAATTTTTTCAATAATATTGTTTGTATTGTTTATCATTTGTTATGTTCGTTTGATTATAATAAAAAAAATACAGTCAGTTATGCAACGTAATCTTGTTTTCGTTTATTTCATTCAAATGCCCTTAATTTCATTTGAAAATAATTAAAAATTAAATTACTTCTATTAAATAAATGTGTATTGCGCTACTTTTAGTTCAATTAATATTCAAGTGTCAATTGTCAAAAAATTAAGATCATGTACTTTCTCTAGTTTTTTCTTCAAAATTATTTTCGTGCAAAAAACATATTTTAATAAATTCTAATGAATATAAGTTGAATTGTGTGATAAATTTCGAAAATGTTAGATCCTCGAGATGTAGCTGAAAGAAAATTAAATGCTGAAACCCATCGTTAGTAACATAACCTCAATTATCAATTTATACAATTTGATAACTTTCAGGATTAATTGGAGAAGTACAGTTGCAAAAATATGGGAATTTTCTAGATAAATATAATCTTGATTTAGCTACATTTAAAGAGAAATTATCGAATGATTCAAGTATACGTTCTGATATAATATTACTAGAAGTATGCAATTAAATTATTGTTATTTATTAATTGATGAAACCGTTGTTTTCCTAGAGTACGAAAACCGAAAATGTATCATTGTTACATTTAGTACATTCTGATAACAAATTGTTGAGTAGAATATTAGCCAGTCTTTCATCTATATGTGAAGAGATTAATTTACTTATAACGGAAGCTCGAAGTTATTATAATATATTTGTTTTTTATAGCGAAAGTATAATATTTAATCAATTTCAATTATATAAAACTAATAAACCTAATAATTATAGATAATTGTACTACATGGGATAATTTGAAATCTGTATCGTTGTTGATAGAAACTTTACAAAAAGTTTCTAGTTTTATTGATCGTTGTTATCAAGTTATTAATTTATTACTTCGTCAGTTATGTGCAATATTAGGTAAAAATTCGATTTCTGCCAACTATGGTGCTAATTTTCCGGTAACGTATAATAATTATTTCCATATAATCAATAATAATTTATTCAAAATTAATTTTAGGAGTTATTAGATTGTTTAGCAGAATTGTTAGTATGTTTGTTAACTTTAGACAATTTGTTATCATTACAGACAATAAAAAATCATTGGTTATTATATCGTCGGACTGTAAAAAGTATATTACACAATTCTACAAAATATAATTTTCAACGTGATGAAATTAGATCTCTAGATAAACATTTAACAAATATCGAGAATTTATTGTTAACTGGAACAATTTATAAGGTTAAACCATTTTAAATTTATTTATATTGTTTCGATAATAAATACGATTCATTTTAGACTGCTCTAGAAAAATGTTTAGATGAAAAATTGATAATCGTAATTAAAAGTACGAGTTTGAATAATGAAATAGCATCGTATATAAATCATTTATTAACAGAATTGGAACGTGACGACGAAAATATATTTTTTACTCAAGTTTGGTTACAAGTTAATTGTCTTGTTGTATTTGAACATTATCTTTTTGGTAGTGATAAAAAAATTATCAAACGAATTATTGAAGTTAATAAGAAGGTATATAAATATTTTTTTGATGAATTGATTAACATGCTGTTTAAATTGTATTTTATTAGGCGTCTGCTTGTACATTATGCGGTAATATTTTATGGTATCCTGAACAATTCTTTTTGCAACATGTACCAAGTTTGGCAAAATATTTCGATGTTAAATATTTCGAAGAAATTCGTCTCAATAAAATCGCATTTAGAAGTCAAAATTTACCTAAAGAATCACATACATTAGCACTACAGGTTTATTTAATCGAATATAATAATTGAATAAAACAATTTATAATTAGTGTTATTGTTTATAGGCGTGTCATTGGATGATCGAAATTGATCGAATTACAAAACGTAATATGTCAAATTTTGAAAGCAAACATTTACAAGAAGCATCCAATTTATTAGTTGATGGTATAAAATTAGTTAAAAAAATAAGTGAATTAGTTAAATGGATGACAAATTTACATGCTGATAAAGGTCGGCCTGTTACAAAAACTGTTCTATTATCATTATGTAGATTAATCGAAATTTTGAAATGTTTTCAATTTATTTTTCAAAAAAAATTATTACCACTTGTTTATGTTATATTATTAATATCGCAACATTTAACACATAAAGCGTTAAATTTATTACATATGATTCGAGTAAGTTCTAAAATAATTTATTTAATAATTATTTAATTTGTTTATTATTTATAGAAAAGTTATACTCAAGAGAAATCGTATAAAGAGCAACAGTTAGACGTACTATCAGCTTTAACTGTTTGCGAACAGAATTTAAGAGGTACTCATCAGAAATAATGTAAACTTTTTAATTATAATCATATTAATATCTATTATTATAGGTCCAAGCACTAGCCAAAGAATACTAACAGCGAAACTTTCTTTATCAGCTAGTGGTTTATCGTACGATCAATTAACTGATATACGATCTGTGATAAATCGTTTAGAATTAATTTGTTGTATACGAACTATATTGAATCGATTATGTGATTGTTCATTTTTATATTGGCACCAAGTCTACATATTACCTGTATATTTTTCAAAATTAATCGAAGCTAAAGCCGATCTATCCAGATTTTATGTAATAATTTCAATTTATTTTGTTATAAATAACAATTTAATTTTATCTAAATTCTAGTTGATGTTCTCGGCATTATCTGATAACAAATTTTCGAAACCGATGACTGATAATTGTTTGAAACGAGACTTATTTGGTCCATTAAATCAAATTGTTGAAACAAATTTACGTTTACAGACACATTTACATTTACAATTACCGAATTCAGATCCTTTTAAAAATTATATACCGTTAAATTTTCAAAAATTTATACCGACTAATTTACAAAATGAATATGTTAATATAAAAAAAGAAACTGAGCATTATTTATCGACGATTTTTTATAATTTAACAACTGTGGTTTTACATGATTGGAAGACTTACGGTGAAATGCGAAGGTGAGATGATGAGAATAACTGGAATTTGGTTATAGTAATTTGATATTTTAGATTAGCGAGCTTACAGTATGGTTTGGAAACAGTTGAGGATAATCTACCAATGCAAACATTAGAACAAGGTTTAGATGTATTAGAAATAATGCGAAATATAAATGTATTTGTTGGTAAATATTTATATAATTTGAATAATCAAGTATTTATTGAAGAATCCAGTAATAATAAGCATTTAAATACAATAAATATATCGCATGTTGCTAATTCAATACGTACTCATGGAATAGGTATAATGAATACAGCTGTAAATTTTAGTTATCAATTTTTACAAAAAAAATTCTATATATTTTCGCAATTTATGTTTGACGAACATATAAAATCACGTTTATTGAAAGATTTACGTTATTTTACTGAACATAAAAATGAAATGAATCAAATGTATCCATATGAACGTGCCGATAAATTTAATAACGGTATCAGAATATTGGGTTTAGATAAAAATGGTTTAAGTTATTTGGATTTATTTCGTAAATTAATAACACAAATTGGCAATACAATGGGTTATATACGTTTAATACGATCTGGTGGACGGCGTTGTTTGGCTGATGGTACATGTTTTCTGCCATATTTGAAAGAATGTCAAGATATAGATGATATTTTATTAAACGATAAATTATCACAATTAACTAAAGATGCTGGTTTATGTTTTACAAAGAATGTTAAAAATTTCGTCGAAAATTTCGAAGAAGCTACTGAATATTTCAAATTATTAGTTCGAGTATTTATACAAACATTTCGCAATCCTAATCATATACATTTGAAGAATTTTTACATTATTGTACCACCGTTAACAATTAATTTTATTGAACATTCGCTAACATGTAAAGAACGTTTAAATAAGAAAAATAAAACAGGCGCCGCATTTACTGATGATGGTTTTGTTATTGGTAAATATTCAATATCATTATATTTAAAAAATATCTTTATTAATAAATACAATTTTATAGGTTTGGCTTATATTATTGAATTATTAGGACAAGAAAATCAATTGAATTCGTTGCATTGGTTCAATTCGGTTCAAATCAAATTCGAAAATGAACAACAAAAAATTATTAAACAAAAAACTTCGGCTAGTAAACAAGACGATAAACTACAACAAACTCTACAATTGTCGGAAAAAAGAATCAATTTATTTATCAGAGTAACTATATTTATAATTTTGTATAATTTTTTTTCCAATAATTAATTTTGATTCTTTCGCTTTTTTTTAGGAATTCAAGTTGCTTTATTATAGTTTTAATAGCGCCCGAATATTTTTCCAATCATAGTGATTTAATTATTAATAAATATATTTTATATTATCAAATATTTACATTCCTGTTACTATCTTTATTTGTTATTTTGAGAAAATATAATTCATTGTAGTTTATTATTACAGTTTTTTTTCATTTAAATTTCTTTTTACACTACCAGCATCAACAATTGAAAAATAGTTCGTATATAAAATGCTATTTGAACATAAATAAATATAATTGTTGAAAGAGCATTTATGTAAAGAATAATGTTGAAGCATTTCAATAAAAATAAAATTACATATTTATTATTGTATTATCACAGAACATTTAGTCCTAATGTTACATTTAATTGTCATCAGCCATAATGATAGTGATAGCACTAGTAGCAGATGGCGATTGATCAGTAAAAACATATTTATTCGAATTATTTTTACTAAATGAATTACCAGTACAACTAAACGATTTTTTAATACCTTTACGTGATAATTGTATTTTCGAAGTTAACGAATCTAATTCATGTGAATCTAATGATGATGTTGTAAATGAACGATTCCTATCCTCATTTATTGTTCGTATATTAGTATTTGTTGATGTCATTGTTGTTGTACTTGATTTATTTGTTTTAAATAAACATATTAATTGTTTATACGTAAATTGTCCAAATTGATTTTGAGGTCCAATTGTTGCTAATAATGAACCTAAGAAAAATGTTGCATAAAACCAACTAACACACATAACAGTTACTAGAAATATACCAATTTGTATATATGGTAATACTGATGATAATAACATAAATGCACCAACTATACCAGTTGTTAATGCTGCCATTAATACTGGACCGACCATATTCGATAACGAATATTTTGTTGCTATTATACGATCTTTAGCTATTGATAATGGACATAAACTATAATTAACCGCATAATGTAAACTAAAATCAACTGTTAAACCAATTGCTAATGATATTGTTATTGATTCTAATATATTCAATTTCCATCCTAATAATACCAATATGGCAACAGTTACAAAAATACTACATGTTATTGTTATAATTGCGTATAAACTTAACAACATATTTAATGTTGCTAAAATTAATACAAATAAAGCTAGCCCCATAGATACAATGATAGCGGTTATTGTACTTTTAGATAATTCTTTTTGTAAATCGTAAAATTGAAAATCGCTAATAAACCAACCATTTTTCATTGTATTTGGTGCTGATTTTAATTGTTCTGTCATCCAATTTTCAACGTTTGTGAAAAATTCATGCATATATTCATAAGACATCGAATAACTATAATTACTATCATATTCTACAATAACAGCATTTATTGTCGGAAATTGGTCTTTAGAAAATTTTGGACCAGCCATACCAGGTATTAAATATTGACTGGGTGTTTCATATATTTCAGATATTTCATCAACAATACATTCATTGAACACAGTACTATTATATGGAAATTTTGATGTTTTACAACATGGTGAATGATCACGATATGAAAATGGATCAATACAATTACGTTCCATTGATTTTTTGAATGTTTCTATAAAACAATTTGGCAATAATGGACCGAATATTGGTTGGAAAAAATTTTCGTTTTTAATATTATTACAAAATTTTAATAACCATTTTAATGATTCTGGTTTTGATATATCAAAACTATCGTCTAATTGTAGACTACCTAAATTTGTTGGATCTAAATAATTACCATTATCAATTGGTAAAATACCCCAAACAAATCGTAACGGCAATTTAAAATTACCAGCATCCATATTCAACTACAACAACAAAACAATATTTAGAACTGATTCAATTTATTAATAATAATTGAAAATCTACTCACCCTTTCAGTTCTTTTGAACCAGAAATGATTTTTATAAACAAAATCGTATTGTTCAAATAGATGATTACTATGAAATAATTGAAATTCTTTCGATGTTGGCAACTGTAGTTTTGGATAATAAACAACAATAACACCACTAATTATAGCTAACATTGATAATAATATTAGCCAAACATATCTAAGCTTAATTATACAATCTAATAAGTAACGTTCCTTATTTGACCAAAATCTACCAAATATTATATATGTACAACATGCTGTTGATAAATTCATTTGGGGTTTTATTAAATTCAAACAACACCAATGTGGTAGACAAACCATCAAATAACTTTTTAATGAATTCATATTCGAACAAAATGAACGTTCCCATACAACAATACATGCTGGAAACCATGTAACCATTAACAGAAAGTTTACTATCACGGCTGTTCCAGCGAAAATACTACAAAAAACGAACAAGAAACTTAATAAATAGAACAAAATAGTAAATTTAATTACCTAAAACAACCTATAGCAGTAACGGAACTAACGTAAGATGCAAAAAATGCTACAGCTGTTGTTAATGAAGTTACGAACATTGCGAAAAATGCATGTTCGAATGTATCATTCAATAATTTTAATAATGAACTATTTTTTTCTTTTTTGAAATTATGGAATATTTTACAAAACACAAAAGCATCATCGGCTCCAATACCTTGAACAAAAATTATATAATTGAAAAAAAAATAATAATTAAGAAATAATTATTGATTACCAATTGCAACAATAACAGCTAGTAGATTGATAAATGGGAAAAAATTCAGTTCAAATATTAACGTATACATAAAGTAAGATATACCCAATGAAAATACAATTGCAATTATTGTCATAACAGTCAGGAACAAAGAGTCCGTATACAGCCAAATACATAATATTACAAATAATGCCCCAATAATCATTAACCATATATCATTTATCAAACATTCATCAAATAATGCACTTTTTATACCAAATTCCATTGCTACAACTGATATGCCTTCATATTCCATATCGATTTTCTCTAAATAATGATAATATGGTAATGTTGCTATACTGCACGCTATTGGTAAAAATATAATTGTTTCTAATAATAATGGATCATCATTTGTTGTATTTGGTGGTAAAAATGTTGTACTTGTTAGAAAATTTAATATATTGAAGACGGCATCATGTTTTATACATTCTAATGGTGCATCACAATAACCCTTTTCAGAACAATCAGGCATTAGATGTAAATTATGATAATGTTGTGAACAATTTTTCAATAATGAAATTGTCGAATTTACATCTTCCTCCTGAAAAAAAAAAAACAACCAAAGTTATTGAATCATTAGATTGTAAATAATTGTATTTTTTAATCACCGTAATTGAAAGACATGATGTTTTATTATGTAGTAATGCAATATAATTTACTAAGGACCAAGGTTTACAGCATCTCGTCGATTTTGTATTTGTTATACACAAATCTTTATAATAATAACCATCATTAAACGCTTGTTGAATTCTACAAATAGCAAACAACGAATTCAATGTGAATAAATTTTCGTTATTTTTCGATTTTAAAACTACATGAGCATAACGTTCATCTACAAAAAAACATAATTAGTCTCGTAATTAGCAAAAAACTAAATAATATACCAGGGTAACCACAAAGTAGACCATCAGGCTCTTGTGGTTCCTTAAGTTGTACATTTTCGATAGTTTTTGAATTCAACATCTTCGACAATACTCTCCATTTTTCATAACTATTGTCCGAAATATTGTTAACATTACTATAATTATTGTTACTATTATTATTGACTTTATTATTAACATAAATCTGAAACTGAATAGAAAAATTTGTCATCTCATTAGGAAGGTATTTTTCCAATAAATTTTACATACATTTGTTGGTAAATTATTATTTTTAAACTTGTTTTTACGTTTGTTCTCTTTTTTCTTATTTTTAGGCTTTGAAAATGTAAAATTACGTTTCAATAAGAATTCTTTGGGATTAATAGCAAATTGTCCAGAAGGCTTTGTTGATTTAACCAAATTTTCCCATGCTGTTAATCGATTTGATATTGTTGTACTACGAGTTGAAAAACCCTAAAAAAAAAACTTGATTGTTTATAAACAAATTTAGATTAAATATAATTGTGAAATTTACCGCTTGTGGATCGGAAAAATCTGGAAAAACTTTTGTTTTCGATGTAAATGGTATAATAAGACATGTTGCAGAAAAAACGGCAATCGCTGATAATACAATATATGGATGATGGACGAAAATGTGAGCAAAACAATTTAAATTCATTGTAATTCTTGTTTTATAAAATCGAAATTACTTGAAGCTACTTTTCATATAAAATATAAAAATCATTATTATTTGAATTTTATCAAACATATAAAACTGTTGTTTATACACAACAATCATTTTTAATTAGTAATTATCGATAATGAATGTAAATGTAAAATTCGCATTCACAACACAGCCTACCGCTTTCTGTATACAGCTACTGTAGCTGGAAAACCACCCCAGGAGCAACCTGTCCGGGCAACCGTTAAAAAGAAAAAACCATCACAAAATCCTACCACATCGTAAATCGAAATAATATCAACAATTAACAAATTTACTATCAATTAAACTAATTTGATCGATACATTCGATCAATTTATTAATAACTAAAGTAATCAAATTATATAAGATTTAACAGATAATAATAACAAAAAACACTATTTAATAATTAAAATATTACTTATAGCGAACATTATCGAATTATTACGATTTTCAATTGATCTTTGTTTGTTATCAAGGTCAAATATCTTGACAACCAGTTAAACAAAGATGCTTGTAATAAAAGATCGTACAGCAATGGAATGTGCTGATTAGGCCAAGCTTATACTTTAGCGATAATTTTAGGGTAAGTACATAAAATTTCCATTATCAATCAAACAATTCATAATAAATACAAGTAGATCATCATCATTTTTGTTGTTTTCTAAAAAATAAAAATAGAACTGTAACAAGATAAGCATTTTGAAAATAATGGTGGTTATAATTGTTTATAAGAGTATGCGCCCTATAAAAGAAAGCATTCTCATTTTAAACGCCTTTTACGCGCCCTTTCTCCAATTTCCTCAAATCTATATATATATATATAATTTAATTGCAATCTATAACAGTTTTCCGTGCTTTTCCATCGTTTCACGACTATATTGTCCGATTTAAAATTCCGTAGTTTTTATTCCAGAATAATTCTAGAAATATCTCCCATAATTCCAAGTCTCGATATTGATACATGATTGGTCACTCATTTTTATAATCTAGGCTATACAGCCAATGAGATTACAGCTTCTAGAATATTTCTAGATAAATTTTTATCCATCGTGTGTAGCAGTTTATAGTAAGTCCTGTTTTTCATTTTCAGAACAAATTACCCAATAAATGCACAATTAGTGTAGTAAATTAATAATTATTTAACTATATTTGCAATCTATGAATGGTGTGGTTGGCGAGATTGATTAAACGTTGCGTAGAAATTGGACTTTACATTGTTAAATGCACGTGACGCCCTTGAAACTAGTGCGCCTGTGTAAACTATAATATTCAAACTTATTTACAAATTTTTGTAAATTAAATAATCACTATCTAATTTTTGATATTCAGATTGTTAAAAAATTATTACGATAAAGAAAGATAATTCTTTTTTAATATATTTCCGTTTGGTCATTATCTTTATGTAATAATTTCTGGTGGACATAACCTAACTTTTGGCTGTGTATTATATGTGATAATTATTTTTTTATCTAGCTGAATTGTTACATTTTTCAAGTTGTTCAGCAAAAGAAAATTCAAAATGTGGCAATTGTATCCGTATAAATTCCCCAGAATCACAGTATTAGTTGTAACAGGTTTTTGTGTTCATATTGTTATGTTAATGGCTGTATTTGATATATATTTTTCGAGCCCCCTTGAACATGGTATGCCTTCGTTAACAACAAATAGTACACCATTAGCTAAACGTGTTGTACTAATGGTTGCTGATGGCTTACGTGCTGATAGTTTATATAATGAAATATCTAGTAAATATACATATCTCAGGTGATTCATTGCTTTCTTTCAAAAAAAAAATACGAATTACTATAATTGCTGCTTGTTTTTTAGTGATGTTAAAGAGAAACGATCATCTTGGGGTATTTCACATAGTCGAGTACCAACAGAATCACGTCCAGGTCATGTCGCTTTATTAGCTGGTATTTATGAAGATCCTAGTGCTATTTTAAAAGGGTGGCAAGTGAATCCTGTTACATTTGATTCTGTGATTAATCAGAGTAATAATGTTTGGTGTTGGGGTAGTCCTGATATAATAAATCTATTTAATAAAGGTAAATATTTTTAAAGTTTAATGTATTTCATTATTATAATTATATTTTTACCAGAATCACGTCCGCACATTCGCCAATTTACATATAATTCAAATATACAGGACTTTGGACGTAGAACTACTACAGTATTAGATCATTGGGTTTTCAAAGAAGTACAACAATTTCTCACAAATAAAGATAATCCTGATAAAAATAAATTGAATGAAAGAGGAAATTTATTCTTCTTACACTTATTAGGAATTGATACTGCAGGACATGGATTTAAACCACAATCAAAGTATTTTTTCTAATAATAATAATAATAATAATAATACCACTTTAACAACAATTTAAAATTATAGAGAGTATCTCGATAATATCCGTTTCATTGATTATAATATAGAAATTATAGAAGAATTATTCGAAGAGACATTCAAAGATAATTTAACAACTTATATTTTAACATCAGATCATGGTATGACGGATTGGGGATCACATGGAGCTGGATTAGATGATGAAATATTAACACCAATAATAACTTGGGGTGCTGGTATTATTAAAGATAGCAAACAAAAGAATATAAGCCAAATTGATATTGCACCATTGATATCGGTTCTAATTGGAAATAATATTCCAACAAATTCTTTAGTATCTATTGATTATTTTTTTAGTTTTATTTCAAATTGATTTTTGATATTTTGTAGGGAAAATTGCCGTATTTATATTTGAATACAACCAAAAGTAATTTACATAAAATGCTTGATGCAAATTTAAAACAACTACTAGAACTAGTAAAAATTAAACAAACTGTTATTGAAAAAAATAATCCCTATTATGTGCCTTATAAAAATTTTCATTTAAATGACTTAATTTTCGAAATAAGTAATTTCGAGAATATGTTGAGCAAATATGATGTTTCTATGATGGTAATATAATTCGAATCGTATAGAAAATCCTAATGATATTTGCTTTTTTTCTAGTTTAAACAATATGAAGAATTTGTTGATATATTGATAGAAGCCTTTTATTATTATCATGACTATTACCGATATCCATTATTATTTGCTATATCAGTTGGATTCATATTATGGATGATGTATTTATTGATTTTTATTGTAGAAGATAGTAATACAATTGAACGATTACGAACAAATAGAAAACTTTGGATATATCCAGTTGCAATTGGGACTAATTGTATTCTATATTGTAATTGATTATAAAACATATTTAAATAATGTTCAAATTAATGTATTTTTTTGTTGTTGTTTCAGATCAATTGTTACCATTGACTTACTATATATACTTTAATTTTCCATTAGTAATGTTATATTTCACAATAGATAAATTTGATTTGTTGAGAAATAGAATCGTTAATGCTGCATTTGCGAGAGATAATCCTGCTTTGTTGATTCTCTCTGGAATCGTATTTCTAGTAATTATTCATATTTAATAATGTAATAATAATATATTGAATTTTTATTTATAGTTTTTAGGATTCTACAATCCGGTATTCTTCAGTTTGGTTGTTTTTATGATACGAATTCGACCATATGGTGTAACAAATAATTATGGTAGATATTGGTTAATTTTGACTATACTAATATCAATTTTTCCAATATTACCACATATGCTAACTGATTTTAGTCCAACTCTATTGTAAACAATTACCATATTTCTTTAATCGTAACACTAACATTATTATTTTAATAGTTTTGTTGGAATCGGATTATTTTTCTCTATAACGGCGAGTGTCCGTCTTAATCATCATATGAAACAAATTTACGTTTATCAATTCTATATTATTCTTACTACTATAAATTATGTTCTATTCGTTCAATTCGAATTTATAATTAGCAATTCAAGTTTGAAGAATATTTCATGGTTCTTTTTCAGTAAGATTTTATTTCTAATACAAATACTGTTAATTAATCTTAAATTTTCAGTTATTCCAATCGGTCTGATTATGTTCAGCAAAGAGTATGTATATGAAAGAATTTTCTGTATCTATTATGGATTGTTACCATTTTATTTAATGGTATCAATGAGTTATGAATTAATTTATTTGATTGTGCATTTCGAATTATTGCTT
Organism: Zonitis immaculata; assembly: GCA_037414775.1. Taxonomy (NCBI): domain Eukaryota; kingdom Metazoa; phylum Arthropoda; class Insecta; order Coleoptera; family Meloidae; genus Zonitis; species Zonitis immaculata. Next base: position 22,461 of record JAZBGX010000126.1, read on the forward strand.
TTGTGGATGCAATTTGAAATTTTAGCTCCACAAGCTTATGTTATGTCAAGAAATGTCACTATTATGACCGGATTAGATGGATTATTAGAAGAACATTTCGGTCTAGCTCATAATTATGTATCCTTTCAAATCAATTTACATATAATGTTTTAATTTTTATGAAATTAAGATTCTTAACTTATTATTAGATGATTTTTATTTTAATTGGATTTTTCGGTACTGGAAATATTGCTAGTTTGAATTCATTTGATCCAATGTGGGTCAAATGTTTTATAACAATATTTAGTCCATTTAAAATGGCTGCATTAATATTGTTTAAAATAATGGTACCATCCATAATAACAACAACTATATTTCGTTCTGTATACATAATGAAGTATCGCGGTAAAATGCTAAAAGTTTTTTGTATTATCTTATTATATTCGGATATAATGTTATTATTATTTTTGTTTATGATAAGAAATGAAGGCTCTTGGTTGGAAATTGGAATGAGTCTTTCCCATTTCATTATAATGGAAACATTTATTATTATTATAATACTTATTAATGGAATTGCTGGATTGTTAACAGCTGATTTTTCTAAATTCCGTTCAGCTCTTGGTTTCTATTAATTAACAAAAATAGTTTCGTTTCTTAATCAGTTTTTAATGTTCTGATGTGTTCATGTTTGTTAGTTTTCTACAATTTGTAGTATTTCAAGTATTCTTATTAAGGCTGTGTTTTGATAAATTTTCATATTATATAATAAAGTTTGATCGTTTTCATAAATCTGTTTTTATATTTTTTCTTAAAAAGGAAATTATAAATAAACGCAACTACAATAATTGATTAATTTATTTCGACAATAACAGTTGCAATTATTTCAAGAGTTTTCATCCAACAAGAGAAAAATAATGGAAAACAATTCAATCAATATAAACATTCAATGGAAATTATCGCAATGTTTAAACTTTAATTATTTTATATTATACTGTTTGATTGGATAGTGAATAATTCATCTTAATAAAGCTAAATTAATACTAATAAATTACTTTCTAGATATACTGAAGAGGTACATATTCGGGAAGAACAAAACAAAACTTATGCATATTGTGTATATACTTAAAGTTACTATAATTAATTAATTAATCTAAATTTGAAAGTTATAATGGAAAATGTGAATGAATTTTTCTTAAAAATTCGTAAAAAATTGCCTGTTTCTATTGTATTTGTTATCAATAAAGAAACGTGCTGCTTTTTTTTTTCTTTCAGCTTTTGAGCAGTTTTCGGTATGATTTCAAAAATATTGGAAAATCTTATTCAATATAGGCCTTTTATTATTACTATTTAGTATTATTCTTTTTAATTTTCCATTAATTTTTTGCCTTTACTTTCTATATATCTATCTGGCAACAACTAACATTGACTTAAGTATATCATAATTTTGTCCTTCACCAAATTTTGATCTTGCTTGATTGATTAATATCTGTAAATTAATTTGATTGGAATTGCATGAAAATTAATTATTTTATTAACAATTTTACCGGTAGTAATTAGGCTTAAACGGTCCTGCTTTATTTAGACCCATATATTTAGCTTGTTCATCGGTTAATTCAGTTAAATGGGCGTCGAAAGTAGGTAAATGTAAACTTGCAACATATTCATCTAAAATTCGTAATAAATCAATAATGATATTAGATGATTTTTTTTTATATAGAAAATTTTACCCATTTTTTTCGGTAATAAATAAACATCGGACTTGTAACGTCCAGGTGGTGCATTGAATAATTCAATTAAAGCTAATGCTTGTGTTGCTGATGTTATTGAAACAACAAATGATGGTAAACTTGAACAACTTAAATTAACTAATCGTCCTTCAGCCAATAATATTATCCGTTTACCATCCGGCCAGATAACGTGATCAACTTGAGAACGGACTTTTTCCCAAGTTAAATCAGGTGATCTTAAACTATTCTAAAAAAAATAAATAAAAACAAAACAACTAATCTCATTACAATATAATTCATTAATGAATAAAACTTACAACATCGATTTCTGTATTTGAATGGCCCATATTGCATACAATACAACCATTTTTCATTTTATCCATATGTTCACGTGTAACAACATTTTTATTACCAGTAGCTGTAATGACTATATCAACATTTCTAATAACTTCGTTCAACTTGACTACACGAAAACCATCCATGCTATAAATTGGAAATTTAAAAAAATATATATATATGATTGTATAAGCAATTTTACCTAGCTTGAAGTGCACAAATAGGGTCTATTTCTGTTACGTAAACAACACAACCTAGACCTTTAAGAGCTTGTGAACATCCTTTGCCAACTTCACCATATCCACAAATTACAACCTGTTTACCACCAAACATAACATCAGTAGAACGCTTTAAACTAAAATATTTATTAGCATTATTATTATATTTTACTACGAATTTTACCTATCAATAATAGATTCACGACAACTATACAGATTATCATATTTTGTTTTAGTAACAGAATCATTAACATTCATTGCTGGTACAGTCAATTTGCCAGCTTTAGATAATTGATATAAACGATGTACACCGGTAACACTTTCTTCAACAATACCTTTAATCATTTTAAACATGGCCGGATATTTTTTCAACATTAAATGTGTTGCATCACCACCATCATCCAATATCATGTTTGGTTGCCAATTGTCAGCATTAACACATTTATCGATACACCACCAGAAGTCTTCTTCACTTTCACCACGCCAAGCGAATACCGAATAACCGGCTTCAGCTAAAGCTGCAGCTACTTCATTCTTGAAAATATAATCGATTATTATAAATAATTTTTGTTTAATTTTAATTCTTACTTGTGTTGAATAAATGTTACAAGCTGCCCATCGTAAACTGGCACCTAAGGCAGCTAATGTTTCTATCAATACAGCTGTTTGGGCGTTTATATGGGTACAACCGACAATTTTAGCATTTTTCAATGGTTTATCTTCAGTGGCACGTTTCCGTAAAGCCATTATTCCTGGCATTTCTTGAAAAATAAAAAATAATTTCACTAAAGACCAAACAATATTCTATGAAATTTGAAATATACCTTGTTCTGCTATTTCTATTTCACGCCGACCAAAAGCATGTTGATTGATATTTCGTACACAAAAATCGGAATTTCCCGCTGAATTTTTTTGAATTTTCTCACGTGGTGATACATCATCCTCTTCTGAACTACTACCTGTACATGAAGCTAAAAATTTAGAATAATTTTCAATAAATTAATTCAATAAATCAATTCAACTCACTAGAACTGTATGAATCAGTTGAAGAAGCTGATAATGAGCGACTTCTATAACGACTAGATTTTTTAAGTGCACCAGAAGATTTCGAATCCTAAAGAAATTAATTCTCTTTAAAACAGAATAATTATAAATTATTCATATTAGTTATGAGATAATTTCGGTTATCAAACAATTAACAAGATAATAAAAATACAAACAATACATCAAGCATATCATATAAAATCAACTATAAATAAAGAGATTAGTGAAAATAATATAAAAATGAATAAAGTCATGCGGTTAAACATGTTATATAATTTTCTTTGATAAAATAATGTGGACCTGATGAAAGTAAAGTATACATATAAGCATGTATATCTTACCAATTTAGATCTTTGGCTCACGAAGGCATTAGTCCCTTCCAAACCCTAGAAATAAATTGAAAGTAAAATTATCATCAACATATCGTTCACCTTTATTACGTTATATATATTTTTTTCATTTATTTCAAGTGAAAATTTTCAACAAATTAATTTGATTTTATAACAATAAATAATTTACCATAATTTGAGCATCAGTCATATTGTTAATATCGTCAACGTACAATCACTTTCGTAATTAGAATACTTATCATAATTTAATCGTCTTTTCTTTCAGCGATAATATATAGGTATAAAAATTATTATTATATTTAACAATATTTATAAAATTTGTCAGGGTCATAAATTTCTATTGTTTTCCTTATTAAATAAACTAGATTTTATCTATGTATACAGGGTTGTTGAAAATTAACAATTAAGAAACAATTATTTATAAAATAATCTTTTTGCAATTTTTTTTTTTCAGAAATACAAACCTTGGCCCCAGATGCTGGATCAGTGACAGGACTATCTGAAACTGTATTTAAATTTCTATTTCCAATAATTGTTCGTATTTCAATATTTTCAGTCATTTTCTTTTTAATTTACTTATTTATTCGAGAAATTAAAATATTACTATAATAAATCCTTGGTAATACTAGAAGAAAACTAAAATTACAATAATAATAATTATAAGAATAATAATAATAATAATAATAGTGATAATAATAATAAACGGACAACGTGCATAACCGGGAACAACTAAATTGCCAACTTGATTTCAAACGGGAAATTCTAAAAAAAATCAATAAATAAATATAAATTTACATAAAATGATTGCACTCGAATATAAACTATTTGGAATGTTTTATTGAATTTATAAAGTTACATAACAAGAAAAACAGATTTAATTTATTGATTTAAAAAGAAAAAAACGAAACAAAAAAACAACCATATTCTTGATATGTTGGTAGTCGATTCAAACTAAATTTTAGCGCACAATGTTCAAATCATAATTTTATTAATTTTTTATATAATAATATCCTATATTACAACGAAAATAAATCTAATATTGTTTTGAATTGTTATATTATCCGATAATTCATTTATTTATACGAAAGCAATAAATTTATATTTTTGTAAAAATTCCAACAAAGATAGATACGATATGCCTGAGGCTAGAAAAAGAAAAAAGATTATAATGAATCTTTTCCATAATAGACTTTTTCAGCGCAAGTGTCGCGTTTTTAGAAATGAGCGGGAATATGAAAATTTCGGACAATATTGTTTGCAATACATAGTATATTATGTAATAACAATTTCTCCACCTTATTTTGATTCTCCGAATTTATATTCCAAGTAAATTAATTCAATAAGTTCTTAACTAAATTCAAAATAAAAAATTAATAAATAAGGAAAACACAAAATAATCTTTAAATCCTAAATATACCATTATATAAACATTTTTTTTGAACATTTCGTTGATAACTGATAACATTCTGATTGAATTTTTAATTGAAATAGTTGTATTATTGTTTTTCGTTTTATTACATTTAAAACACTTCTTACGTCTATTATTTAACAATAAGAAGTGCCCGAAAAACATGGCGAAGCTGACGCGTGCGCAACAAAAACTACCTAATATAAAAAGGTTTATTAATTATTAATATTAATTATATAAATTAATTCCTCTATGATTTATGTAATTGATTTGTTATTATTGTCTGAAGATGTTAATTTAAATGAATTTAAATATATATTTATAAGTAATAATATAATAACCCATCTCTATTTTCGAAAGAAAGAATGACAGAACATGTGACAGTTGTTTTCATAAGTTTCAGGAGACTCATGTGTTTTCCTTGAAAACTGAAAAACTGGAGAAAATTAGTTGAAAAATGTTTAGAAAACCATTCAAAATAAAATCAAATATACAATTAAAAGGATCAGATAGGTATTTGTTTTTATACATTATTATAATTATTATTCTACGAATGTTTAATTTTAGGAAATCTATAAAAGATTTATTATTAAAATCATATACAAATTTAACTGAAACAGATGTAGAAACCGTATTTTCAAAAAAGCAAATTATACATAATGTTAAATTAATAACATCATCAAATGATATTGTTCAAGTTTATACTGTTGATAAATATCCAATGATTTTTTTATTACATGAAAAAATTTATCCAACTGTATATTTATTATGGAAATTTCCAAATTTAATACATTCATTTACAACATATAATCAAGTATTTCAACAATATTTATCAACCGGTGCTGATTTAATGTTACCAGGTGTTTTAACACCACCAAATATAACAAATAAATATGGTCAACTTGATTTAAATGATTTAGCTTATGTTAATACAAATAATAATAAAGCTGCAGTTGCTGTTGGTTTAACAGCACAAAGCTCATTGGATATGTTAAAATCAGGTGGCAAAGGTAAATGTTTGATTATTTATCATTTTTATGGTGATAAATTATGTGACTTTGAAACGGCAATATCGCCAATTATCGATTTGGGACCACCTGATTGGTTAATAGTAACTAATAATTATGATGATGAATTTCCTAAATTGAGTGGTGAAAATGAAGATATTGAACAAGAAACTGTACAAATAACAAAACCGATAATTGAATCAAACAATGATGATGATGATTTAAGTAATAATGAAATTACAGTTGATGAAATGGATGAATTATTGAATTATTGTTTTCTTGTTTGTCTAAAATATTCAAAAACACTAGTTTTACCAATATTGACGTCAAATTTTTATAAATTACAATTATTATCAGTATGTCCACAAAATAAAAATTTAGACATTAAGAAAACATCTTACAAAAAATTAAAACCATTTCTAGACACAATGGCAAAGGTACAATTATCCTTATTTATTTATTTATTAATTGATTAAATATTATTTTAAAATTTTAGGAAGGATTATTAACAATCCAAGAAACAAAAAAAGGTGTAGAATCAATAGTTGCAATTAATAAAGATCATCCAAAATTGACAGAATTTTATCTTGAACCATCGAAACGACCAAAAAAAGTTGATGAAGGAACTCAAACATCATCAACTAACATTACAGAATCATTTATTATTACACAAAATGTTCTACCATTATTCTCGGAAGCTGGATTAAAGTAAAGTGTGATTTTTTTTGTTTATCATAAAGAAAAATCTGACAAAATTGAAATTTTTGTTCTAGTAAAGGCGATACGGTTCAGTTATCAAATATTCGAAAGTATGTGACAGAGTATGTTAAAAATCACAATTGTCAAGACGAGGAGAATAAAAAGTTGTCATTTTTAATATTTCAATTATTAAATATATAAATTATGAATTAATTTTAGATTTGTGAAGCCTAAAGAAGCTCTTGTTAAAATTTGTCGAACTCAAAATAATATAACATGGGAGGAATTGATAGAAAAAGTGTGCGAATCTATGAAAAATTGTTATAAAGTATCGTCAGGTACAGATGAGACAATCAATAAAGGTAAAATATCGCCTATTATAATAACAGTATCGACGAGATCTGGCAATAAAAAAGTAACACTTGTTGATAATTTAGAATTATTTAATATACGTTTAAATGAATTTTCTAAAGAATGCCAACATGGTGTTGCTGCTAGTACGACGATTAACAAAATACCAGGGAAAAAATGCGATCAATTATTAATCCAAGGAAATCAAGTAATTTTCGTATATAATTTACTTACAGGTAATTTTAAATTAACATAAATTAATACCGAATAATTTTTTTTATTATTATTATGACAGAAAAATATAAAATCCCTTCCAAATATATTCGAGGATTGGAAAATGCTCCAAAGAAAAAGAAATAATTCAGTGATTTATATTGATGTTTAATAAATATTTTACATATTCCTTGGAAGTGTTCATTCAAACTTGCCACCCTCTTCAGCCAATTGTTCTTATAAGTTCCACTAGATGGTGATGAATTCTATTTAAATAGAATTGAAGTTGCCTATCTCCATTTTGTCAATTCGTGGCTGTTGTGTCAATGTTTTGAAAAATTAGGGTTTTTTTTTTAAAGAAAACGGCTGAACATTGTTCTGTTTTTATTTTTGTAAACATTTTCTTAATCGATTAACCGTATTTCTACGATGGGTTTAACAATTTCTAGTGTTTTAACGCGTTTATTTGGTAAAAAACAGATGCGTATATTAATGGGTAAGGTTAAGACGTTCAATACAAATTAAATAATATATAAAAATATTTATGGAATTATTTTAATTGTTGTATATTTCAGTCGGTTTAGATGCTGCCGGTAAAACAACAATATTATATAAATTAAAATTAGGTGAAATTGTGACAACAATAC